>CAIGQV010000990.1:588231-615010 GCA_903798115.1 Danio jaintianensis
TACAAAAGAGCACAAAAGTAATCTGAATGTAATCCAAAAGTAATCTATAAAAGAGCACAAAAGTAATCTGAATGTAATCCAAAAGTAATCAAATTACAATACCATATATGTGCAATACAAAATATAATATTACTGACTAATTTTGTCATGTAATTTGTCATTACAATTCAGAGGATATCCACCCAACTACATACGCTTATGTCAACTATGTTTGACGTTAATTGCTTTAGTGAATTCTAAACACATTTTAAATGAAAACAAATAAATGTATTCTGGAAAATGTGGTGTTTACATCGCAATCAAATCTACCAAACTCCACACTTAACAAATGAAACACTCACTGGATGGCAGCCACTTTGCGGGTCATAGTTGGATCTTCCCGAATCTGTAAAACATATGCATTAACATTCAAACCACAGAACAGACTGGAGTTACACGACAATATTTTCAGCCTAAAACAGCAAACCTTTTATGTGTTTTGCCTGTAGTTTACATGACAATGGCAATTTTTATGGTCTGAAAATGCATGAATTTGAAAAATGTTTTTCAAATGGGAAGTTTCTCATAACACTGCATTATCAGTTCTCTGTAAGCAGCAAAACGGGAATCTTTGATAACGGTGACATCATGCACATGGGAAATATGTTTTAGATATGTACACATGGGCAATACAACAAGCAAACAAACAAACACAACTAACAAGGTGTTAGTAAACATTGTTAATTAACAATGTGACAGCGCCCACTACAGGCCTGGCATAGACACTACAGCATTTTTGCCAGATGTGTGTAAACATGGATCATTCTGAAAACATTCATGTTTATATAAGACAAAATTATCAGCCCTCCTGTGAAATTTTTATTGTTCTTCAAATGTATATATTTTTCTTCTGGACAAAGTATTATTTCTTTTAGTTTGGCTTAAATTAACAAAAATTAAGTAAATAAAATTAATTCTGCTATGGTATTTTTAGCCCCGATAAGTTTTTTTTATCCAATGACTAGCTTAATTAACCTAACTTGCCTAGTTAATTTAAGCCTTTAAATGTCACTTTAAGCTGAATACTAGTGTCTTGAAGAATATCTAGTCTAATATTATGTGCCGTCATCATGGCAAAGAGAAAAGAAATCAGTTATTAGAAATGAGTTATATATATACTATGTTTAAAAGCACTTGAGAAGCATTTTTTTATTAAAAAAGTCACAGAAGGGCTAATAATGGCCTTCAACTCTACATGAAACTTTGTAAAAATGCATGGGAAAAACTTTTTAAAGGTTTGTAATCAGTGTATCAGATGACGCACCACTGAACGAAAGCGGACCGACTCGATGGATCCAGACTTCTTGAACACGGACAGAAGATTCTGCGAAACAAGATGAAAACACAGTCAATAATGATTCACGAGGCTGAGTTTAATCTGCAGAGTTTATCACTGAATCACCTGATTAGACTTCATGTCTGATTTAGACTTTTTGTGAATAAATATATCGTATCAGCATCGCTATTGCAATGTGTGAATATGCAATAATGAAATCACAGGATCTCCAATGGTAAACTGGATTAATAATAACCAGGCACCACAGTTGAGGACACATGAGATTGGAGGAGTCAATACAATGTTTTACCCTAATAGAATAAAAGATTTTAATTTTCATGTGTTTTTAAGACATTTCAAGCTCATTTAAACCATTTAAGCACAAGAAATGATCATATTAGTAGCTTTAACAATGATTTAATCCTTGATACAGTGAAGACTATACACTGCTACTTTAGATTTAACTATTGAGTTTCTGTACCTGGATACTGATAAAACCATAAAGCATCATTTATTTCATTTTTATCTTTGCTCTGCTGTATTTATCGGTGTTTTTCATATGTTTATTATATTTATGCAGATGCACTCCCATACAAAACCATCCCAATCAGGCTAAATTTATGAATTCTTTCCAAACAGATATTCAAATCATCGGGTGAAATTATATTTATACCGCAATATATGTAACGCTGAAGAACAAAATATCCCAATGCCTGATTATTCCAATATTGTGCAGCCCTAGACCATACAACCCAATACAAATCCATTTGAACTTAAACATGTCCTAAGGGGAATAGGAGGAAACGTGTGCTTATTATAAACCTTCTTCTTGCAGCTGGACGGAAGATTTCCCACAAACACAGTTCGTTTCATTTTGACTCGTTCCTCCGCATTGAACTTGACGGTTTTCTTGTGTTTGACGGGTCGCTCTTCTTCTTCTTCTCCTCCGTCTGCACGTTTGCGTTTGACTTTCTTTGCACTCGCTTGTCCTTCATCATCTGCGTTCTGTAGAGCGCTTTCCCTGCAGAGTTAAACAGAGTTTGAATTTACATGCATTTTTCATTATATTTATTGGCGATTCTAGAATTGCGAGTGTATTTCAATATTCATTCATTCATTTTCCTTCGGCTTAGTCCCTTTATTCATCAGGGGTCGCCACAGCGGAATGAACCGCCAACTTATCCAGCATTGAAAATTCTGTCATCATTTACTCTCCCTCAAGTCGTTATAAACCTTTATGAGTTTCTTTCTTCTCTTGAACACAAAAGAAGATAGTTTGAAGAATGCTGAAAACCTGTAACCATTGACTTCCATAGTATTTGTTTTCCTACTATGGCAGTCAACTGTTACAGGTTTTCAGCATTCTTCAAACTATCTTCTTTTGTGTTCAACAGAAGAAAGAAACTCAAAGGTTTATAACAACTTGAAAGACAGTAAATAAAGAGTACATTTTCATTTTTTGGGTGAACTATCCCTTTAAATATTAAATTAACGACTCCCAACATAGCAATTTTTGTCTGCCTCCTCCTCCTGAATTAGACATTCAGCTTCAATTATCATCAAATAAAAAGTCTAATTTAAATTTTTTGTGTGTGTTTACTCTATTAAGTTAAATAAACAGTTGCATGAAACATCTATTTTCTGTATTATTTGTCATTTCAGTGATATTGAAACGCATTTAGTGTGTGTCTCTGCGTTCTGGTCTGGTTTCATCAGTGATTAAAAAGGCAGAACAATAATAAAGCGCTGATAGACAAAGCATGTGACTTGCTGCAAGTGATGTCACTTCCTGTGGCGGGAAACTCTGGAAGGCATTGAGGCGTGTCGTTATTCTTCTCTCATTAATGTTGAGGATTCACCAATAGTAGATTAATTATGTGTCGACTCTGTTACTGTGATATTTTAGTCAATTCACTGTTTAATAATATGATGAAAATGCATATATTTCTGTTTTAGACACGCTGTAGAGTGTATATTTAAGTTCCAGGTCTGGATTATAACAGTTTGAACCTAAACCATGTTTTATATGATCATGGAAAGATGCTGGATTACCTGTCCTGGAGTTTCTTCTCAGCAGCTGAAAGAGTCTTTGGTTTTTTCTTCTGTTTCTGAACCTGATCTTTGCCCTTGACTACTGCATTATCAGAAGGCGTGACTTTTGGCTCAATCTAATGAGAGAAAACACAGAAGACAGACATCATACATTAGCCGTTTCCATACAAATATGTGAATTAGATTTATGCGCAAACTGGAATATTGCATGACACATTAGTGAATAAAGCAGCGCTTCCAGTCAATGAGAAACACAAGAGAACAAAATCATCACTTCCTGGTAAACGTGCACACATATTGATCAGAGAAATGTAGTTTAATGTGTTAGGAGAAGCCACTGTGGTGTTTTTTCTCCTCTAATAAATGAGCTGCGCCTCAAAACACGAAGACGAAACGCAACAGCGTTTGCCCTTCCAGCTGCAACCCAGTACTGGGAAACACCCATACACTCTCATTCTCACACACACACATACACTACGGCCAATTTAGTTAATCAATTCCCCTATAGCGCATGTGTTTGGACTGTGGGGGAAACCGGAGCACCCGGAGGAAACCCACGCCAACACGGGGAGAACATGCAAACTCCACACAGAAACGCCAACTGACCCAGCTGGGACTCAAACCAGCGACCTTCTTGCTGTGAGGCCACAGTGCTAACCACTGAGCCACCGTGTCGCCTTTTCTTATCATATCAAAGTTTATCCTACTCAGCTGTGCGCATTTTTTTGCGCATCTTGGGATTTCCACTAATCATTTTTTGATGTGATATTCTAAAAGGAGCATTAAAACAGGTGGATGGAAACATAGCTACTGTCATTTAGTGCCTGTCTTCAGTTAAACTTACTTTTGGTGGAGGAAGGAACACTAAAGTATTTGCAGATGAAGTGGAGGCGAATAAAGAGGACAGCGCTGAGGATTTGTGTTTTTCTGGGAAGAGGCTGCCGGACACCTGACCGACTCTATAACCTCCAGCATCACCACCATCACTGCTGAAACAACAAGAAAACAGAGTAAACACAAACAGAGCAAACATCCTCAATATATGCACAATACAGTATCAAAGATGCAAGTTAGGGCAGCACAATATATCGTTTCAGCATTGATATCGCAATGTATACATCCACAATAGTCACATCGCAAAGGCATGCAATGCGGAGTCTGAATTATAGTTGACCAGAAGCTACAGAATTGTATCTAATTACTGTATTTATATGGAATTTATATGATTTATGCAAAAAAAAAAAAAGAAAAGTTTTTCTTACTTAGAATTGTTGTCTTGTTTCTAGTTCAATTATTTTCATCTCGAAGCAAAAAACAAGATCATTTTATTTATATTTACCCCACTGGCAGATAATTTTACTTGTTTAAAGGAAAAACTCTTAATTTTTTTTTTCTGACAGTGAAAACTAAACAATTTTTTTACTTGCTCGAAGAAAATTTTAGATATTTGGACTAGAAACAAGACAAAACAAAGTAAGAAAAGCATTTGTTTTGCATTGTGATTATTCAATTTCTGTACCTGAATACAGTTCGACTCTGCAGAAACTATCAAATAGTGCCTTTCTATCGCAATATTTAAATCGCAGACAAATAAAGAAAATCGGATTATCAGATTTTTCCATTATCGTGCAGCCCTAATACGTATCGCAGACGTGTGATAAATGACATTTATTTTATACATTGGTTGATTATCTAAATTTAACCAATCAGATGGGGCCAAGCTATCTTTAGCCACACCTTCCCAGTAGATGCTGTTCTGCTATTGGCTGGAAGCTGAACGCAGAGCTTAAAATAAACACTAATGGGCGGAGTCGAGACAAGAGCGGAAAAGGACAACAGCCAATCAGAGTCAGAATATATGCTGAGGTTTTCGCTCACTCAAGTGTTTTAAAGATTAAATGTTTGCATCTCGACACAGTTTTTTAGTCTGAATTAGATTTGAAAAATATCTTTTACTGGTTTATTTTAATATCATTACATAAATAAAATATTTAATAACATAGCTAATAAAAATAGCTTTTATCTAGGGAAACGTTATATCGTAAGAAATACTGTTATCACAATACTTAAAACAATATCACTAATCTTTCCAGTATCGTGCAGCCCTAATGCAATGTATTTTTATACTTTACATGTACCAGTTTACTTTATTTGGTTCTTCATTTGAAAGTACCACTTAAAAACATGAATAAATCTAGATAAATACAGTAGCATTTTGGCATCTGCATTCAATTTAATGTACAATATTGATTTTATATACCTAAAAGCATGTTAAATGCATCAATATAATGTTCCTTCTGTTTATAATAAATCGCTTTGCTAAATGTAATTTGATGTGGACTTCAAAATAGCACAGCTCATTTTTGACCCATAACAAATTATGTGAAATCCAGATACAATTGGCAAGGTATTTACAATTTAATACCATAGTGTACTTTAATTAATAACAAAATCTGTAGTAAAATAAACAAATTACCCAATACTGTACTACATTTTCTACAAATATATGTATTACACTACAATACACCACTGTTTACTCTAAAAACTAAAGTATACTACAGTATTTCAAAGTCAGCTTTATTGTCATTTCAACCACATATACAGGACATAGAGAGAATCGAAATTGCGTTACTCTCAGACCCTAGCTGCCTAACATATAATATTCATACAACAAGTAGAATTTTAAAAAGATACTACAATAATTACAATTACACCTATAATATAATCTAAAAATATAAGTAAAAGATACAAAATTGTAAACAACACAATTACACTTAAAGGCACGTCCCAACAAACACACGTTGCCTCAACGTAGCGACCTTCCCACAACGTTGTACCAACCTTGTAAAAAGGTTGCGGATCTACGTTGTTGCTGAAGGTTGTCAGAACGGTGTCATAATGTTGCCATTTAAACGGCCGTTGCTTTAGGTTGTGCTTAGGCGACATGGATGACCACTGTACAACATTTACTCGTCATTAATGAATCAGTTTCAACAGACCGTTGGGCGTCTCGTTCAACGATGACCAAGGAGACGTGAGTATTGCTTTATTTCTTCTTGCTGAATAAGACATCAGTGGTCATTTGTGTAGTCCTGTTGTGTCAAGCTCTGATCTGTCCTCTCTTGTTCTCTGCCTATTTTGACTTGTGTCTGCTGTGGATCCATCTCTGAAACTGGATTCTCTGTTGGATTTGTTTCTTTCTCTGACTGCTTTCTCCGTACCAACAACTACGCCTGGTGTTCGGCTGCGCTGCCCGGTCTGCTGTACTCTCCAGTCCAGAGCTTCGATGCCCAGCGTCTGCATTTTAATTTGCTTTATTGTTTGTTTACTTTCTCAATTGACATATTAATTTAGCCTATCCTTTTAGTTTAATTACATCTAGTTAATTATTTTATATAATCTAAACATTATTGTATACTGTTTGCTTATCGTTAGATGTGTACTGTATGTATTAAATGTTGTGAAATATACAATAAAACAGTTTGATTATATACATTTGCGTGGCATTTTTACACTTACAAGTTTACATATGCACTCATTAAATTCTTTCATTCATTTTCTTTTCGGCTTAGTCCAGGCATGGGCAAACTTGATCCTCGAGGGCCGGTGTCCCTGCAGAGTTTTGCTCCAACCCTAGTCAAACACACCTGAACACCCTAATCAGTGTCTTCAAGATCACTAGAAGCTACAGGCAGGTGTGTTTGATTAGGGTTGGAGCAAAACTACGCAGGACACCGGCCCTCCAGGATCGAGTTTGCCCATCCCTGGCTTAGTCCCTTTATTAATCAGGGGTCGCCACAGCGGAATGAACCGCCAAAAAAGGAAAAAAATGAATGAACAATATTTAATATTAAGCAATATTGGAACATTATTACTGCTTATCCTGTATTCTAGGCAGTATTATAATAAAAAAGCATTAATACATGTAGCAGGAACGTCGTCTCACGGTTGCTGAATGTTACACGACAACGTTGCCACAGCCTTCATGTCTACGTTGTAACAATGTAGTGAGCACGTTGCCTTCGAACAAAACTAACGTTGTACAGACATCGCTACAACCCATAGATATACATATATGTATATGCATATGTATATATCTATGGCTACAACCTAGATGTGTTTGTTGGCATGGCAAGGAATTTATCACAGTATATCAATTGATATTACAGTATGCTGGAGACGTCATTAACAGCGTCATAGATGCTATATGTAGTATTATAAACTATACTATAGTATGGCTCAAAAAAACTACGGTATTGACTATAAATAACTATAGTATTCATAAAAACTCCCTGCAATCTTGATGTTTAATCATTTATAGCGGATAATAAAACGTATAAGAGAAAACAAACCTCTTCTTAATCTCCTTCTTCATGGTGTCACTCAGAGCGCATGTCCATGTAAAACGAGCTAGAAGATATTTCGCGTAATTAAAAGTTACAACCACGTGCACATGTAAACACGTTTATTTCGCTGCCACGCGCATGCGCAGCATTTCTGTCTCCTGGAAACCACAAACACTCATAATCAGTTCCTAGTGAGAAATATCCCTCGATTAGCATACCAAAACACGCGGTTATTAACACATAATAATGTTTACAAATCACTCTAATATATAATGTTTTTTAAACTGAAATCTACATGACATAAACTCACTAACAGCAGCGCTTTTACCATAGTACAACTGTAATGTTGCTCGCCGGCGCGGCACAAGGAGTGAAACCTCGTGACGTCACACCCGGTTCTGCAGGTGAGAATGATGCGGGGATGTTTTTATTCTGTTATTATGATCTAATATGAAAGTCGCCGCTTCGAATTCACGTGTTCTACGTGTTAATGCTCATAGGAGATGTTTTATAATGCTGATCTAATATATACAGACACGCGTATATAATCGCAGACGTCACTAATCTAATCTCTATAGTGAGAATAGAGGAATAAATAGCTGTATTTTGGGAGTTAAGCTATATTTAAGCGATACTTCAGGATTTATGAGGATCAGTGTTCATTTTCGGAGTGGATTTGAGGTATTTATGTTAAACACATGATGTATTGTTAATATATTGTCAAAACAGCAATGTGGGATAACAAATAATGAAAGATACATGTATTACAGTGTTTATTCATCTTTGTTAACGTTAGCTACTGAAAATAAAGTCGATCATTCTTAACTCACAGTGCGTTAACTAATGTAAAGGAGCACATCTGTGGATTTGACTAATAATTTACATTTATTAACTAGTAAATATGATGAATTAATTATTGTTCATGCTAGTAAATACATTCACTAATGAAACCTTAAAGTGTGACCATTTTGACAAACGGTAATCTAATATATACAGACACGAGTATGGACGTCACTAATCTAATATTTATAGTATAAATAGAGGAATAACTCGCTGCTTTAGGAATTATGAGGTTCAATGTTCATTTTCTGAGTGGATTTGGGGTAGTTTTGTTTAACACATGACATAATGTAAATAAATTGTCAAAACAACAATGTGGGATTCATTTTGACGGTATCATTTGATAATTAGGTATAATTATAATTTATATTCATTCATTCATTTTCTTTTCAGCTTAGTCCCTTTATTCATCTGGGGTCGCCACAGCGGAATGAACCGCCAACTTATCCTGCATATGCAGGGGCGTAGCGGACATTTTAAAAGTGGGGGGGGACAGCTGAATGAGATCCAAAAGTTTACGTTCATATAATTATTAATCACCTGTTTCTAAATGGTCTGTCTCTAAAAGTGAGGAAAACGTATCCCCCCGCGGTTGCTACGCCCCTGTGTATATGTTTTACGCAGCGGATGCCCTTCCAGCTGCAACCCATCACTGGAAAACACCCATACACACTCATTCACACACATACACTACGGACAATTTAGCTTACCCAATTCCCCTATAGCGCATGTGTTTGGACTGTGAGGGAAACCGGAGCACCCGGAGGAAACCCACGCCAACACGGGGAGAACATGCAAACTCCACACAGAAATGCCAACTGAACCAGCGACCTTCTTGCTGTGAGGCGACAGCACTACCCACTGCGCCGCCCTAATTTATAATTATATTAGGTATAATTATAATTTACTAACACAAACAAATAATGAAAGATGCACTTATTAGAGCATTTATTAATCTTTGTTAACGTTAGCTACTGAAAATAAAGTCGATCATTCTTAACTCACAGTGCGTTAACTAATGTAAAGGAGCACATCTGTGGATTTGACTAATAATTTACATTTATTAATTAGTAAATATGATGAATTAATTATTGTTCATTCTTAGTTCATGTTAGTAAATACATTCACTAATGAAACCTTATTGTAAAGTCTGACCATATAGAGAGCGTGTCACAAGTTGTCACTGAATGATTGTGCAATTATAAAACCAACTTTACCTCAATGTGCTAGCATCGTATTATCCATCCCACTTTGCTTTTATGATAGCAGTGCTCTCAGATCAGCATGTTTATTAATATCTTGTTATTGTGTCAGTGTTTTAGCAGTGTGATGATGATGATGTTGGAGGAGGCTGTGGGCAGACGTGTGTGTTGTGATGGAGAAAGAGGAACCGTCCACTATGTTGGTCCAGTTCCTCCCACTGCAGGTCTGTGTTCATTCACAATCATGTCAATCTTTATATATAGTCTACATTCAGTTTTCTTTTATTGATATTTTGTACAGTATTGCCAAAGCATTTTAGGTATGTAGAAAATATGTAATATATTAACATGATTACATTACATTAACATGATAATACCTCTAATAATTATAATAATTACAAGATTATATTATCAAATTACAACTATATTTTGTCACATGTTTCTTAAGTTCTCAATAAAACTCTATTATGATTCTTTTGTTCCTATAACCCTGCTTTCAGCAACACACTTCAGTTTAGTGTTTGTCTTTAGGTGTGTGGTTGGGAGTGGAGTGGGATCATCCAGAGAGAGGAAAGCATGATGGCAGTCATGACGGAGTGCGATATTTCACCTGCAGGTGCTCATTAGTCTCCTTACTGCTGGATTTAATAAAACATCTGATTAGTTATAGGCAGGCCCACACAGAATTTGTGCCCACAGAAATCTGCTGATTTTTTTTAGCCCATCTATTTCTGTAAATGTGTGTAGATACAGTGCTCAACATATATAAAAGTTCACCCATCACAAATATCTCATTTAGATTCATTCGGATGCTTTGCAATATTATATTTGTGCATATACAATAGATTAGTCAGTACTGAAGCCAAATCTGAAGCTAATCTAACAAAATAACTTATGATAACAGACCAAAATTAGTACACCCAAATTTATATGTTAGGGGAAAATATTAAATAAATATATTAAAAAGAGAGCAAAATTCAAGAGAAACAAGATGTTTACAATTTTGTTGAATTATTATTTTTCGGCTTAGTCCCTTTATTAATCAGGGGTCGCCACAGCGGAATGAACCGCCAACTTATCCAGCATATGTTTTACACAGCGGAAGCCCTTCCAGCTGCAACCCATCACTGGGAAACATCCATACACACTAATTCACACACATTATGGACAATTTAGCTTACCCAATTCCCCTATAGCGCATGTGTTTGGACTGTGGGGGAAACCGGAGCACCCGGAGGAAACCCACGCCAACACGGGGAGAACATGCAAACTCCTCACAGAAACGCCAACTGACCCAGCTGAGGCTCGAACCAGCGACCTTCTTGCTGTGAGGCGATTGTGCTACCCACTGCGCCACCGTGCTGCCCTTGTTGAATTTTGTAGTTTGTAATTTGTTTTCCCAATATTTTGCATTAATTTACATATATTATCTTTCTATTTCTAAAGTTATTTGGTGACTAAAGTATACACTTTTTAATAAATATATTCATTTAATAAGTCTGCACCAAAATATATGGCGTATGTTATTAATATGACCTATATTCACTGAGAAATGTCTAAAATAGTAATAATCATTTAGTAGACCTATTATATGAGAGACTTGCTTTGTTTACCAAACAAGTGGATTTGCATAGTAAACATTAATAAATAAAAGGTAAAAAAAGTTTTTTTATTTCATGTTTTAAGTTTTTAGTTACTATACAATGTAAAAAAATATCTGTAAATGAGCAGTTTTCCATATTTTGTAATCAATGTTTTTATTTTCCCCTGTTTATTTCTGCTTTTGATTTGCATTATGGGATCTTGATCTTTCTTCCCACAACTTTTAACCTTTTTGTTTTGTAATCTGTAATAGTCTGCAGTGCCATATTGTCTGTGTTGGTGTTGTATGTTACGCTACAGAAAACTTGTATTAAACTGCAGCACATTTCTCTAGATATTATGTCTTATACATTATATTATTATTTTAAACTACTAAAATGTGAATAAAAGTCACTTTGTTAAACTGTAGAATTGAATTTTCAACATCAGAAGTGGACAGAGCAGAGATCAACATCCCATAATGCAATTCACAACAGCAAATAAACAGAAGTGGATCACTAAATACGGAAACTGTTAATTAACAGATATTTTTTACAGTGTACTCTCAAAGTAATTCTTCATAAATCTGCAGATTTTCTTACAAATGTCAGTGCAGAAAAATCAAAAAAATGTCCACAGATTCTGTCTGGCCCTGATTATAGGTTATTTTTGTTATTGTGGTCAGGCATCCGACAGGCGGCTCTTTTGTGAGGCCCCAAAAGGCCAGTTTTGGTGTGGATTATGTGACGGCTCTGAAGCAGCGCTATGAGGTGGAGATAGAGGAGGTGACGGCAGAAGAGATGAAAATCTCCAGCAAAACTGTCGTCATGGTCGGCTTTGAGAAAGTCAAGAAGAAACAGAGGTGAACTTTCACTCATTACAACACTGATTTTTACATCTACAGTAGTCAACAATTGAAGTGGATCAAAGCCTTTCATTAAAGTTGTGCTAAAAATGTTTTGATCCTCTTTAAATGTCAAACTATATTCTAAACTAGGGCTGTGCAAAATGGTGTATTACAGTTCCTCCTGTAAATTTTAAATCTTTTATTTTTTTTCCCCAATTTCTGTTTAACGGAGAGAAGATTAAACATTTCTAATCATAATAGTTTTAATAACTCATCTCTAATCACTGATGTCTTTTCTCTTTGCCATGATGACAGCACATAATATTTGACTAGATATTCTTCAAGACACTAGTATTCAGCTTAAAGTGACATTTAAAGGCTTAACTAGGTTAATTAGGGTAAAGTTAGGGTAATTAGGCAAGTCATTGTATAACAGTGGTTTGTTCTGGAGAATATCCAAAACTAATATTGCTGAAGGGGGCGAATAATATTGACCTTAAAATGGCTTTAAAACAATTAAGAACTGCTTTTATTCTAGCCGAAATAAAACAAGACTTTCTCCAGAAGAAAAAATATTACAGGAAATACTGTGAAAATTTTCCTTAATATCAATTGAAAAATATTTGAAAAAGAATAATTATTTCACAGGGGGGCTAATAATTTTGCCCTCAACTGTAACATAAAATGTAATTAAAATATAAATAAAAATCTAATATTAAAAAAATGCAATCAAAATATAAAGTTATTAGGAATAAAACGGCAAAGTTTGGCTTGTTTGGAATAAAACTGCATATTTTGGCACATGTAATCATAATGTCCATAGGAATAATTTGTGATGAGTGATTTGTGATGTTGTTTGTGCGGTCACAGTGTGGAGAACCTGACTGAGGTCGGTCTGAGGAGATGTGAAGTTTCAGCTCCAGGCCCAGAGAACGAGATCAGAAACACCACACCATGTATCCTTCACTGAGAACACCCAAATAGATCATTCAGGACATTAATAGTGGAGTGGTCAGTGTTCCTGACTGGCATGCAGACGTATTGGGTTAGAATCCAGGATAAAGTAATTACAGTCATTTAAAATGTGTTGTTTTATTGCTCTGATCTTGTAATGTGTTTGGTTTTAACATTGGTCTGACATCCAAATTAACTCTTTACAAATGTCATTAAAAAAAAAAGAAGAACATTAATAAAAGACATTAAGTCACAATTTCTGACTGCTTGTACAAGCCGGGATTCAGACTCTGGTTACTCACAGCACAGTTACGCTATTACATTTAAGCTGATCATCCAATGTTTACATTTGTAGTATTTGTATATTATTTGCTAATTAAAAAAACACCTCGTGTGTATTTTTATAACTATATTTTTTATAATCAGAATAACTGACTTTAGCATTGCTTTTCAGATAAACAAGTATGGTCACCTAGCATGTTTCTTAAATATTGGAGTCAAAAACATACATACAGCACCTTTAACAGTGTCTCTCAGTCGTTCAGTCTCTGGATCTTTCTGGAAACCTGCTGAGCTCATGGGAAGTGCTGGCGGCCATTACGAAGCAGCTAGAGTCCCTGCAGGAGCTGCATCTCAGGTCATTCATTACTGTCATTCATCTAATATGCACATATATGTATAAATATATTCACTATAATATTGTATACATTCTGTATGGGCCCCAAAACAACAATTAATTCCACAATCGCAATTATTTCTAATCGTTAATCGTCAGCCAAATGTCATAAATGTGACATCCCTAATTCCTGCTTATATTTAAATCTCATTAATCTCAGTCTGAGTGCTGAAAGTGTTTTATGTACCTCTTTAAAATCTCTTTGCAGTCACAACAGGTTGAGCATCTCCAGCGCCCCCAGTGCTTTAAGCTCCGCCTTCTCCCGTCTGAGGGTCCTGTCAATCAACAGCTGCGCGCTCACCTGGACTCAGGTAAGATGTACAGTGTGAACAGGAAAGTCTGAAATTATCAATCCAAACTCTATGTAGTATGTACATATTTGTGCCGATTCTCTGGTGAACGAGATTACTTCATACCTAATATTATGTACTTAGATAATGCACTACTAGACAAAGGTTTGGAAAATGTAATATTAATATATTTACTGCATTTGTTTGATTCAGTTTTAGAGTAAAAAATGCACAAAAGAGAAAATTGTGAATAATAATCCAATTTAAAATATCAGTTTTCTCTTTCAGTATATTGTTAAATTTAATTATCCCATGATTCTTTAGAAGACACTTGAATATGCATATTTGCTTATAGAAAGAAACATTTCTGATTACTATCGATGTTAGTTGTACTGCTTTGCAAGTTATTTTAAATTGTAATAACATTGCACAATATTGCTGTATATTTAATTTAAAAAAATGCTAATTTAGTGAGCAGAAAAGTGCATTCATTCTAAATGTTTGACCAGTAGTGCATGTGAATTCAGTAGTAATTGATTTTTAATTTTTGTCAGGTTCTTCATTGCGGCCCCATGTGGCAGCAGGTAGAGGAACTTTATCTAGCTGACAACAACATCACAGAATTACTGAAGTATGTCACTAAATAATAACATTCATATCACAGAACATGAATATTAGAAAAATGATAGAAACAAATAACTCTCCTTTATTCAGACCAGAACACGTGCTACAGACTTTAACAGTTCTGGATCTGTCCAATAACCAAATAGCCCAGGAGACGGTACTGGAAATCTCACATTTACCCCGGTAAAAATAAATGAATAAATACATAATGGCAAGAAAATCCCAAACATCATAACTGTGAAATAAATAAAACTAATGTTTGTATCTTCAGGTTGGAGAGGTTGAATCTGTCCAGCACCGGTTTATCAGAAATTGAGTTCAGTGATGTTCCAGCAGGTATATTTATTTACAATAACAAATCTGCAGCTTTATATTTTTATTGTGTGTGTGTGTGAGTGTGTGTGTGTTCATGTATAAAAATAATTAAATAATATTTGTATGCTGTGAAGGCAAGAAGACAACACTTTTTCCTGCATTGAAGGAACTTTTACTAGATGACAACAACATATCAGAGGTGAATATTAGTGAATCTGTTTATTTTATTATCATTGAGAGGCATTTATAGTAGATGTAAAATCTCATATCCTGATATATATATATATATTAATTAAATATAAAACACAAATGATTACAGGCCCAACATAAAATATGGGTAAATTAAATGCAAAAACTAAACATTGTATGTATAAGATTGCAAGTTTCTCACGATGCTGTTATTCATGTTTCTGTCTGCATCTCTGTTATAGTGTGTAATATTGCGCTCATATAAATTATTAAAGTATTAACTGTATTTTACGACACCATAATATAAACAATAGAGCATAATATGAATTGATAGACTTTTTATTTTGGTCATATGATATATATTTTCATATTGCACAGGCTTATTTATAGTTGTTATTATATTTGGTACTTTAATTCTAGTATTAATTTTGATAGTTGTTTTTATTTGTTTATTTAATGTGTGGATGTGTGTGTGTGTGTGTGTGTAGTGGCGTGTGGTGAATGAGCTGGAGAAGCTGCCGTCTCTGGTCTATTTATCCTGCAGGAGGAACCCGCTGCTGCACAAAGAGAAAAACCTGGAGACGGCGCGACAAATAATGATCGCACGACTGGGTCAACTAGAGCTGCTCGACATGAGACAGGTGAGTTGAAGTGTTGCCTACTTAAACAAATCCTGTGATGTGCTTTTAAATGTGCATTTTTATTTGATGTTTGACGTAATCTCAACAAAAACAGGAAGACAGGGTGGGACATAGAGTAGCCCCTCCCCTTTTCAAAAATAGCCAATAGCGTTCCGTTTATAACGCGACTCTGCCAGTCACAGCTGTTGAACCACAGGTGCACAACATTGTATTGTAGACTATTGTTGACATGCACATTGTGATAGTAGCTATGTTTCCATCTAAAGATGCGAATTAGATTTGAGCAAAACTGAAATATAACATAAAATATTAGTGAATAAAGCAGAGTTTCCATCTAATGAGAAACTAATGAGAACAAAATCATCACTTCCTGATAATCGTGCACAGATATCACTGAGAGAAGTGTAGTTTGCTGCACTGTTGGGATTTGCCACTGTAGTGTTTGTTCTTAATAAATGAGCTGCGCCGACAAAGACGAAACGCAATGAACGCGGTGGCTTTTGGAGGCGTGAGACGGGAGCGCAGACAGATGCTCAAGACAGTTCTGGAGGGAATAATAATAGAAGAAGAATAATACTGAAGCACTGTGATGACGGACTGACGGACGGCTGAGGCCTGCAACAATCAGCACAACAACATTTCACATCTGCAACAATGGAGAGCTGCAAACCAACATTAATGATGCAAAGACCCTCAACCACACATTTATATCTGCAGACCAACATTAATGATGCAAAGACCCTCACACACATTTATATCTGATAAACATCTGGCAGAAACTACATCACTGAAGCGCTGACTGATGAAGCACATGTGCAGACTTTACTCACTGAATCTGTTTACAGCACATTATTTATGCTCATTTTCAAAATCTATGCGAATCTTGGCATTTCCATCAATCATTTTTTATGCAATCCAAAATGTGCATAAAAAAAATAGCTAAATGGAAGCATAGCTAGTGATGCTGCAACAATATATTGTGCAGCCCTAGTACTACTCACCAAATAAAAATGCATAATTAAATGTTCATCTGTTATGTTTGTGAACTGTGCTGCTGATCAACTATAATCACATTAAACCTCCTGAGATGCAGAGCCCTGTCAGATATGATTAATAATGCTGATGTCTGGTGTTGTTCTCAGATTTTGTCAGATGAGCGGAGGGGTGCAGAGCTGGATTACTGTAAGATGTTTGGATCTGCATGGCTGCGGGCTGGAGGTCACGGTGAAGCAGAGAAAAACCACCCGAACACAGACTTCATGACTGAACACCCGCGATACCTCACGCTCATCCAGAGTGAGGCTCTGTTTAAATGCTGCTGGGAAGCTCCCCCCACAGTGGAATCCCATTGGCTAATTACATTTTTAATAAATAAATTCAGAATCAAACACAAAGTGCTTCAGGGGGTAATTGATGTGTTGGTGCTCTTTGGATAAGGGATTCATAAAGATAAACAAAAAAAAATCATAAGTCCAAGGCACTCGAAAAGTACGTGAAAAAGTTAAAAAGCCTTTATTAACATGGCTATTGTTTAACAAATAAAATAAAACAATTGTCACGGTTGTGGGTTTGTGCGCTCGCCTGATTGTTTGTTTTGGTTCCCTCGCGCACGTGTTATTGTGTCTGTGTTGTTTTGGTCACATGTTTTGGCATCATCAGCTGTTCTGATTAGCCGGCCAGCTGTGGCTCGTTATTGCGACTATATCTGGGCGGTGGCCCTGAGTCTCCTGGTCAGTTCGTTTTAGTTGTTCACGTACTCTGTCTTTTGTTTAGGACTGGCGTGGACCTGTCTTTGGATTCCGGTTCGATTTATTTTGTTTCTCTGTCAGACTTCCGTGTTTACCGGCAACGATTACTTCCCTCCTTTTTGTCCTTGTTTGTTTATATTGACTGTGGGTACTGTATATTACCTCCGGACAATAAATCACTTAATCTGTTTTCTCTTTTCTTTAAGAAGTGTGACATAACGAACTGACCAGGAGACTCAGGGCCACCGCCCGGATATAGTCGCAATAACGAGCCACAGCTGGCCGGCTAATCAGAACAGCTGATGATGCCAAAACATGTGACCAAAACAACACAGACACAATAACACGTGTGCGAGGGAACCAAAACAAACAATCAGGCGAGCGCACAAACCCGCAACCGTGACAACAATAGCCATGTTAATTATGGCTTTTTAACTTTTTCACTCGAGTGCCTTGGACTTATGGTTTTTTTTGTTTACATTTTGAATAATTTCATTGGTTGTTTAAGGCCTCGATCACACCGAACACGTTTTTTTTTTGTGCAATGGAGGTGGCTTTTAAAAATGGTTTTCTATTGATATGTTCCATATTTGTAAACTGTTTGTGTTTTAGCCATCATAATTACCCATTATGTTTTTAGCCATCAGTGCACATGCAGTTAAAAATAAATAAATAAAAATTCAACAAAATTAAAAAAGGACCCGGTATCATGCACTCCAGCACCAAGACCATTGATACAGTGGTTACCTAGCAACATAAAAAGCGCAGTGCACTGCTTTTTTTCTAAAGTAAAAAATAAGGTAGTGCAGTGCGCCTCGCATTTTGGACAGAACACTCTGTGCACATGCAGTTTCCAAATTTCAACAAATTGAAAAAGCACCCTATGTCAAGTGCTATAACACAGTGGTTACCAAGCATATAAAAAGGACAGTGCACTGCTCTTTCTAAAGTAAAAAAAGGTTTCAGAACAAAAAAAAAAATCATGTTTGGTGTGATCGGCCACTAGGGTTGTCACGATACTGGAATTCGGTACCAATCGATACTGAAATTTTAAAAACGTCCATTTCCCGCTAACATTTGAGCGCTGTTGAGCACGTTTTAAAAAAAATTTGCCGTTGTGTTACAGATACAGGGACACTTGAGCGTTTCAAAGCCGTGATTCATCAGCGGATCACTTGTATGTCAGCTTATAGACAAACCAGCTGATCGACGTGACTTTGAAACGCTCCAGTGTCCCTGTATCTGTGTTTACACTCAGTAAACAGCGGTGAGTTCGGTGAACTGATGATCTTCACAGCCAATCACAGTCATTTCTGTTGAGCACAATGGCAAATCAGCGCTGTTTAAGATCGTACTCAACAGCGCTCAAATGTTAGCGGGAAATGGACCTTTTTAAAATTTAATACCGAATTCTAAGTATCGTGACAACCCTATCGGACCCTAACAATTTTTGTTATGCTTTCTTGATGACAACTTCATTTTGTCTGGTTAAACCAAACTGATGTCTCTGTTTGTTTGTTTGTTTGTTTTAGAGTACGGCGCTCCAGATGAGGGCGAGCTGAGAGAACAGAAACCATTTGCTCTAAAAAATCAATTATTAAGTATGAAATCACCATCGTGAAATCTAAAAGGACCACTGATAACATCAAAATACGGTCTCATCTCAACATTTCTGCTTTCATTTCAGCCATAACATTTCTTTGTCCAGAGGATTTGGAGAGGAAGCCCATTGAGAAGAAGCTGCCAGGTAAAAACACATTACATGGTTCTCTTGATTCTGATTACAAGGCGTGTTATTCCCCAATGACAACTGATTATAATAATAATAATAATACAGGCTCATCCAGGTACTACGAATCATCTTGACCATTAGTGGTTATTTTAATATATTTACATTTATATTCATATATCCATCACTTCGCTGTTCTTGACAGTTTGGTGCTATTTTTTCACTGAATAATAATAATAATAATAATAAGCAGGTTAGTAGCAATTTCCTTTCTGCAAGCTTTACATTTAATCAAAGAGTTAGTAAATGATCACAGCTCAGATTGATTTTTGTGTCAAATAGTTTAGTTTTGTGACCGGCAGACGTATAATAACCAGGATAATGTACATCCAGCTGGTTGTTATAACAGAATAAACTCTTCAGTCTTATACAGCTGCTGATAAACCTGTCAGGTAGGGCTGCACGATATTGGAAAATACTGATATTTTGATATTTTATTTTTATATGATATATAATTTTTTAATTATTATTATTATACAATATTAAACTTCACCAGATTAAATGAATAAGTCTATTTGGAAAGAACTCATAATTTTAGATATACTGGGATGATTTTATAAGGGAGTGCATCTACATAAAATATAACAAACCAATCACAAACACTGAGAAATACAGTAAAGCAATGATACTGTATAAAAATATACAATGTTTTATGATTTTCTGGAAGTCTTACAATGTTCCGATACTTTAAACTGAATTTATTCTGTCATAACAATCATCTAGGTGTACATTATCCCTTACTTAAAACCCTGTCTGTATTTAAAAGTGATGTTGTGTTGTTTTCAGGGTCGATGATCGTTCAGAAGGTGAAGGGACTTTTACACCGGCTGCTCAAATTACCAGGAGTCGAGTTAAAACTCACCTACACCTGCGCGAAGGTAAAAACACTGATAATAATCACAGAGCGTGTCTTCAAGAATACTGTACTTCAGCATTATGGCATTTAACAGCTGCACCTAGATTATACCTTTCATCAACGCTTACATTTTAAGTAAGTGGCAAGAGGAGTGGGAGAATAATAAGTTGTATGAAAAACAACCTGATTTTGAATACTTTTTAAGATGAAATTTGATCAAGTGATTTTTACCAGATGTCGTGTTGGACATACAAGGCTAAAGGCCCATTTACACCAAGCACGATAATGATAATTATTTATTATATTTAAAACGTTATAGTTAACTATGGCTGCATAATATATCAGCATCGCTATCTATTGCAATGTGTGAATATGCAATAATGAAATCACAGGATCTCCAATGGTAAACTGGATTAATAATAACCAGGCACCACAGTTGAGGACACATGAGATTGGAGGACTCATTACAATGTTTTACCCTAATAGAATGAAAGATTTTAATTTTCATGTGTTTTTAAGACATTTCAAGCTCATTTAAACCATTTAAGCACAAGAAATGATCATATTAGTAGCTTTAACAATGATTTAATCCTTGATACAGTGAAGACTATACACTGCTACTTTAGATTTAACTATTGAGTTTCTGTACCCGGATACTGATAAAACCATAAGGCATCATTTATTTCATTTTTATCTTTGCTCTGCTGTATTTATCGGTGTTTTTCATATGTTTATTATATTTATGCAGATGCACTCCCATACAAAACCATCCCAATCAGGCTAAATTAATATATATTCAAGACATCGGGTGAAATTATATTTATATCGCAATATATATAACGCTGAAGAACAAAATATCACAATGTCAGATTTTTCCAATATCATGCAGCCCTATAGTTAACTATATCTTAAATAATAAAACGTTTAGAGAAAGTAGCTAAAACTGGATGTGTTGTTTTATTTTTGGTCCTCCAGATGGCTGACAGAGAAATTGAGATTGACAACGATCTGAAGCCGCTTCAGTTTTACTCAGTGGAGGATGGTGACAAAATCCTGGTGCGCTGGTCCTGATGAAACCGCAGGGAATTGTGGGAAATTTGAGTCTTATAGACTGAGCTTCACTCTAATCCAAAAGATATACCAGCTTCTGCACTGACCACCAAAACACATCACGGATCATAACAAACAAATAAGAATATTCACTGTTATGGGCCTTCATTTGAGCACAAATCATCTCCACATTTGTGTTTACAATTATAAAACTTCATTTTAGTGTAAGAACTCAATACAGCATTCCCAAACTCTGAACTTTTAATATATAGAGCATAGATTTGCATTCATTTCAGTCTGTCACCACCAGATGGAGCTGCATTTAAAGGAACCAAACGTGCCTGGAAAGACTCAAATCAATTCATAAGATGAAGTGAATCTCACAAAGAAATGCACACCTCATATTTCACTCCAGTGTCATTATTTTGCTTGTCTTTTATTAAATTAAAATGACATTTGGTAAAACACATCATATATATACGTGCAACACTGCTGCAATGTTTTTCATATTACACTTAGCAACTGTTTGAATGTGCTTAGTAGTCATTTAAAAACAATGTAACATTTTATGTAAAATATATTTTTAATTATTATTTCTGCCACAGAATAAAAAGGAACAATAAAGGCAATTATCTTGCATTATCTAAATTTCATTCTTTCATTTTCCTTCGGCTTAGTCCCTTATTCATGAGGGATTGCCACAGTGAATGAACCGCCAACTTATCCAGCATGTTTTACACAGCAGATGCCCTTCCAGCTGCAACCCATCACTGGGAAACACTCATTCACACACACACTCATACACTACGGCAAATTTAGTTCATCAATTCCCCTATAGCGCACGTGTTTGGACTGTGGGGGAAACCAGAGCACCCGGAGGAAACCCACACCAACACGGGGAGAACATGAAATGCCAACTGACTTAGCCGGGACTCGAACCAGTAACCTTCTTGCTGTGAGGCCACAGTGCTAACCACTGAGGCACCGTGTTGCCCCCAATCTAAATTTATATATTGCAATTCTGACATTTTTTTCTTGCAATTTGACTTTTATATCTTACAATTTTTGTCGCAGTTGCATGTTCATAGGCATTGTTTTCACAATTTTAAGTTCAAGTCTCACTGTTGTAACTTTTTCTATGATTTTGCGAGTTAAAAATTCAGAATTTAGAGAGTTAGTCAAAATTGCAAGGTAGTAAAACTATTCTGGAAAAAGTGATATTTCATGAAAGTCAACTAAACAAAACTATTTTTAAGTTGCATGGGTATATTTATGGGAATGGCCAAAAAATACAAAGTATGGGTCAAAATTATCTACATTTCCTTATGTAAATATATAAAAAGTAGTGCTGGGCAAAGATTAATCATGATTAATCGCATCCAATATATTGTGTTTATTTTGACATGATGTGTGTGTATTATATATTTTTATTATGTATATGTAATACATACATAGAAACAAACATATTATATATCAATTTAAATATCTATGTATCATATGCATATATCTAAATAGAAATAAAAATTTTCACCAATATATGCATGCATGTGTGTATTTATATAATAAATATACACCATACACACTTAAATTATGTCAAGAACTTTTATTTTGGAGATTAATCGTGATTAATTTGACCAGCACTAATAAAAACTTAATGTTAAATTAGTAATATGCATTGCAAAGATATTAATTTGGACAGTTTAATTCTTGCTCAGATTTTCAATAACGTTAGTTGTATCTCTGCCAAATATTATCACATCCCCTAACAAAGCAGACATCCATGGGAAGCTTGTTTATTCAGCTTTCAGATGATGCATAAATCCAAACAATGACACTTATGGCTGTTTTTGTGATCCAGTGTCACATATAAACATTGTTACAGTTGTGTGTTTGCACATCTGTATGTTCCGGAGCATTTGCAGTACACTGAAAAACCTCAGACTTTCCCATGGTTGTACCAGATGAATGGTTTCCAAATGTGTGTGTGTGTGTGTTTGTGTTATGTTAACTCGTGTAGTTTCTCTTCTGTGTGTGAGAGAGAGATTACAGCTCAGCGTGAAGGCAAACATCTGCTGGGCCTCAAACTTAACTTACAGCAGGAAACCGATTATTTACATGCTTGTTAAAGTCTAAAATATAGTGAAAGACTCACCAGAAACAAAGCTATCAGATCAACAATGTCCATCTGCATATTAGGATTTTACATGTAACGTCCACAAAGAGCCAGCGTTTTCTTTTTCCTGAACTCAATCAACAATCAAATACAGTCATAGATGGCACTTCATGTTAACTAGAACAGTTTTGTCCAACGTAAATCAACATGTAGCGTGTAAGTTAGTAGATTAAACGCCACTTACCTTTATTAACACTTCCATTGCTGTGTTTTTACCAGTCAGTCCACATTACATTTGTACGCGACGCCATTTTATAAACGAATACAATTCAGATTTCTCCACAAATACACATTTGCTGCAGAGATGGATACTAATTGTCTTTTATTTTTAGTTATTCAGTTTCACCGTGGTTTACCTTTGTTTACAGCTGAAAACGATCAACCAGGGTGTAGTTCTCTTCCGATTTATAAATAAGCCCGGGAACTTTTCGCGCCGCTTAATCACACCGTCCAATGAAATTAGAACTTGATGCCGGCTGCCCTGTCATGATTTGTTGATTAATTATATATATATATTATGGGGTATATTATGAATTATTAAATATGTCCGACTAAAGTGTTTTTCTTTTATTTAATAAATACACCCGCTTTGATTGTCAATGCTAGTTTTTATATTCCCATAGATATACTAGATGTCGCCTGGCCTATTGTTGTGTATTGGAAGGAATGCGTCAATAGAGCCGCCATTTTAGTACAGGGTAGCGCTCCTTTGAAATGAATGCGGGACCAAGGTGCAGTGGAGGACTGTGGCCATCCAGAGCCAGAGATATACACATATATACATATATCTATGATCGGGAGTTTTCCCTCGTGGTCAGTACGCAAAAAAAGTAAAAAAAAAAATGTAATTATGAAAATTATAATTTGACATCACTTTTCTACATCGATGGATGAGTGACCGCACGGGCATTGCCGATAAAGAGTGTGTGTTTGTGTGCATGGAAATGTATTATCCTCCCTCCCTGTTAAATTTGATCTAATCCGTGTCCTGAAACACCCCCCCTCTCCCGCTCTCACTTCTCATTCTAACGGAGGGAGCGATTCGTTTGGGAATGAATCCCCGTTATGAACGACTCGTTCACTCAGCCGACAATTATACAAGTTTCTAGCACCGCAACATCTTGTCATATTTCTTTCTCATTGTTTGCTGATTTTATTCAACAGAACTAGCATAAGCCTGGAATTCAGTGCAAGTTGATGCTACTTTGCCTTATGATGAGTGCAGTAAGAGACTGTATTATCATCAATAATGTTACTTGTTGAGAACAAAAGTTTGTAACATGTAAAAAACGAAATCTTCCCTATGAAATGTTCTGCCTTTGTGCTTTGTTTTCTTTGTTTGCTCGTTACTACACCCGTAAGCAGCGCTAAAGTCCAGCATCTTCACATTGGCACTCTGTCTTGACTAGTGCTGTTGAATGACATTTGTCCTGGGAGCACTGTACAAATATGGCGGCGCTATTGACACATGCTCGGGGTCCGTATGCGATATCTAGTGTATATATCTATGATCTATTCCCCTCATGGAGCCAAGAATTCATTCATAACCAATGTTGTTACAAGTATGAATACTTAATTTATGTCATGCCTTCTTTTTATAGTTAGGATTAGCAGAATAAAGTCCAGATAATGTTAGCTCACTTACCAAAAAGCATTTAGTAATCAGAAATGGGTTTTCCCCTTAACATTCTTCGAGTAAAATATCATCAAATAGACACAATAATACATTACAGCAGATGAGGAAAAAATAACTTGACAATTTTCAGACCTTTCAGGACTTGTTACAGTTTTGTACACTCATTTTAATTGTAATTTTAATTAAAATGCACTAATATTGACTGCAATGTCTAAGATAATTGTTGTGAGAAGTATGTTTTTAATAATTAGGTAAAAACTCTGAATATTCACTGTAATAAACATCTTTTGTAATGCGGTTATGCAAGTCTGAGTTGAATGTGTCTGGAGCAATAAAACACAAGCACTCAAAACTCTTACAAATGTGTTTTAATCGAACAGCTGTACAGATCAGTGTCTCTTATATCCTCTGTCCAGCTGTATACACAGCGGTCCGCCTTCCCATCATGCAATGTGTAAACAATCAGTGTGATTTCCCATGTGTGTTGAGGAGGGTCTTGTCCAGATGTAAACGTCACATAAAAAGGCCTGAAACGGGCTCTTGGCCACAGAGCACCAGAAATACAGTGCGGATAACGATGATATACTTTCAATATTTACAATAAACAAAAGGAAAATCTTTGGTGTTTCATAAATCAGATAAAAATATAACTGTAAATAATATTTTACCTAGAAAAAACGACTATAAAATGATATTTGTTAATCTATCAACTAAACTGCCCAACTGGATTCATGTTTTCAAGTCGTGGTTTTAAGTAGGGATGCATCAATACAGACATCTTAATATATAAATATTAATAGCTTTATCAGTGGATTACCTGTTTAAGTATTTCATTTAATCAATTTGTCATTATTAAATCAAACAATATACTCTGCGTATATGTCATATCAGCTGTTGAAAACCAATAATGTAAACAATTGATATTTTTAAAGTATTATTAAAATGACTGCTAGTATTATACATATTTACTATTTTACCTGCTTTAAAAACATTCACATTAGAGAATTTTCTGAGCGAAAAGTGAAATGATACATGAAAACTAAATATGTGAAGTAAAAATATGTGAAAGTATGGAAACTTGTTTCTTATATATAAAAAAAAATCACAATTCTGAAATATAAATATCTCTATATTGATATGAAAAGTTAATTGTGTAAAAACTAAATTCCAATTCGCAAAAGTCAGACATTAGAGATATAAACTTGTAATTGCGAAAAAAGTCAGGATTGTAAAATATACTCATTGTAATACAGTTGTGAAAAGTTAGATTTCCTAAATATAATCTTATAATTGCTTGAAAAGTCAAAACTGCAAGGTATAAACTCGTAATAGTAAAAAGTTAGAACTACGAGATATAAATTCATAATTGCGACAAAGTCAGAATTCTGTAATATAAACTCGTAACTGTGAAAAAGACACAATTGCAAGATACAATCTCATAATTGGGAAAAAATTTCAAAATTGCAACATATAAACTCAAAAAAATGCAAAAAAGTCTGAATTGCATGATAAAACTCGTAATTTTGAAAGAGTCAGAATTGCGTGATATAAACTCCAAATTGCAAAAAAGTCAGAATAGCTACTTATAAACTCCTAATTGCGAAAAATTCAGAATAGCTACATATAAACTCCTAACTGCGAAAAAGTC
This sequence comes from Danio jaintianensis, assembly GCA_903798115.1. Classification (NCBI taxonomy): domain Eukaryota; kingdom Metazoa; phylum Chordata; class Actinopteri; order Cypriniformes; family Danionidae; genus Danio; species Danio jaintianensis. The sequence continues at coordinate 615,004 of CAIGQV010000990.1, forward strand.
AGAATAG
>CAIGQV010000990.1:615020-627668 GCA_903798115.1 Danio jaintianensis
AAAGTCAGAATAGCTACATATAAACTTCTAATTACGAAAAAGTCAGATTTGCGTGATATAAACTTGTAATTGGGAAAAACCCAGAATTGCAAGATATAAACTCCTAATTGCAAAGAAAAAAGTAGTTGCAATATATAAACTCGTAATTGGAAAAAAATGTCAGAATTGCAAAATATAAACTCGTAATTGAGAAAAAGTCAGAATTGTGAGATATTAATCCATAAATGTAGGAAAGAGTTACGAATTTACAATTATGTTTTTTCTTACGCGATCAAAACAAGCTTCCATACTGTTTAGTACTTGTGAAAGATTTTAAGGAAAACAAATCCCTGATTTGGTCTACATCTCTTAGTAACCACAACGAACAATAACGTAACAATACAATAACGTAAAACACTGCTATTGGCAGATAAGAATCTCTAGTCTCCCTCACTGTACTGATTGTGTCCTCCTGACGGGACGGAGCTGCTGTTTGGTTCTCAGAAGACTTTCTCAGAAGTTTTGGTCCTCTTCGACACATGAAGCATCTCTGGCATCGGGACAGCGGCAGGAGAATCCGCCCGGACGCGGCAGACATAAATGAGAACAGCCTCCGTTATCGCGAGAGCAGTAGTTCACGCCTGCAGATTACAGTTATGTGATTAATGCTTGTGTACTGTTCAAATGTTCTACCCTTTCGTTATGTTGGTGGCTGTTGGCGATGTTTTCATCCACTCTGGGATGATTTTAAGTCTTAATTTGGCCACAACTTTTTCTGTGTGTTTCAGCAAATGGAATGATTTTTGGTGTCAAATCTTATTTTGACACATATTTTGGGAAAATGCTTTGGACTTTTTCAAATATTCAACAATACACTCTCTGCAAATTTACTACCATTCAGTTATGTTGGTGGTTGTTTTTGCCCCATTGACTTCCATTATAATCACATTGCTGTCATGGCTTTGCAATCCAAAAATGTGTCTATAATGGAAGTCAATGGGGCAATGTTTGTGAACTGAATGTTTGTGTTGAGATTAATCTAAGCTCAGACCTGCAGGGCATTGTGGGTAAGTGATGGCGATGCCGTATGTACGTGAACGTCTCTGAGGAAGAAATTCCTCTACCTCCATCCCATCATGACGGTCCAGAGCGACCACTGCTTCTCTAGAGACACCATAAAAATACACACAATCAAACATTAAATATTAATAAAATAAATGAATATCAAATACTATGACTTAATTATAAATATGTAAAATTTAAATAAATAATACAAATAAATAATTTAATTTGAAGTCAAAATAAAACACAACTGTTAAAAATTATCATAAACAATTTAAAATTAAATAAAAAACAAATCTCAATAAAACCCTTACAATTTTTTTTTTAAATCAAATACATTTGAAATTAAAAAAGAGAAATAAATCAATAAAGCACTTCCTTAAAATAACATTATGAAAATGTAAAATTAAAATATAAAGATGTAAAATATGTAAAAGCTTAAATAAATAATTTATTTATTAAACCTAAATATGTCAAAATAAAAGTTATTATAAACGATTTAAAATTATCTCAATAAAACACTAATTAAATTTTTTAAAACACTAAAAATGACATTATAAAATGTAAAATTAAAATGAATAATTTTCAAATAGAAATGTCAAAATAATATTGACACATTTTTCATCATAAAAATCAAACAATTTAATTATTCATAAACAAAAACACAAATAATAACATCATATAGTAAAACAAATCTTTAAACAGAATCTAAATGAAACTTAATAAATCAAATTATATAAATGACAAATTAAAACAAATACTTTAAAAACAAAACAAAATAAGACATTCATTATGAATTAAAAATAAAATCAACTAATGCAAATAATGTAAACTACTAATATCTAATAATAAATATCTGAAAATAACTAAATAGCTAACCATACAATAAACTAACAATTCATAAAATGTAAAATAACTAAAATAAGCTAGCTAAGTAAGATATAAGTCATATTATCCATTATTTTTACATATTTTTTCTCTATGAAATTCATTAATGACGAGAAAGATCTTCTTTTAATACTTTTATATGTTATTATTCATTCCTCTATTGTGATTATCCCTGTTTAACTGCATATTGTCAAATAAACATCAGGTGTTTATTTATTAGCCGCTTCAATGATTCATTACAATGATTCAAACTGAATGATTCATCAAATGAACTGATTCATAAGAGTCACATCAGGTGAATCACAGACTCTGAACGCACCTTCTCCAGTCGGTGTAGTAGAGGTTTCTGCCGTAGGACACGATGGCGAACGGATAATGAACCCCTTCGGTCAGTTTTCTTCTGACGCGAGAATACAGATCCAAACACTCCACCTTACGAGTTCCTGAAACAAATAAATTGTTAAATAATTCAAATAATAAAAGAGATTGCAAAAATCTAAAATGCATTAAATGAAAAAATTGGTAATTTAAATATAATTTAAAACAACTAAAAACACTTAGTATAAAAAAAAAACTAAACTAAAATGTGTTGTATAATAAATATATTAAGACATAAAAACATAAAACAATCAAAATATGAGGTAATAAAAGTAATTATATATACATATATATATGCAATTAATGTAATTAATACTTTTTTTAAATGTAATAATTGAAAAAACGTATATAATTAATAACTATAATTTAAACAAAATTCATTCATTCATTTTCCTTCGGCTTAGTCCCTTTATTAATCAGGGGTCGCCACAGCGGAATGAACCGCCAACTTATCCAGCATATGTTTTACACAGCGGATGCCCTTCCAGCCGCAACCCATCACTGGGAAACATCCATACACACTCATTCACACACATACATTACGGACAATTTAGCTTACCCGATTCCCCTATAGCGCATGTGTTTGGACTGTGGGGGAAACCGGAGCACCCGGAGGAAACCCACGCCAACACGGGGAGAACATGCAAACTCCACACAGAAACGCCAACTGACCCAGCCGAGGCTCGAACCAGTGACCTTCTTGTTGTGAGGCAATTGTGCTACCCACTGCGCCACCGTGACGCCCAATTTAAATCTTTACAATACTTTTATAATAAAACAATCAAAATAAGACACTGACTAAAACTGCATAAAAAAAAATATAATAAAATGTAATATTTTAAAATAAACAAATAATTTATCACAAAAATGTTAAATAAAAAAATATAACAAACATTTCCTAATTAAAAACTATAGAATAAATAATGAAATAAAAAATAAATAAAAAAAATCTATAAAAACCATAGAATAAAAATAAAACAGTAAAATAATTACAAAAAATAACAATGAATAATAAAAAACACATAATCAAAATAACATGATAAAAAAAACAACAAATAACGCAAAATAGTGATCAAAATAACTAATATTTAACCATATTTAAATTGAATTAATAATAAATTATAAAAAAATAAAAATGATCAAAATAACTAAGGGCAGTGCAGTGGCGCAGTGGGTAGCACTGTCGCCTCACAGCAAGAAGGTCGCTGGTTCGAGCCTCGGCTGGGTCAGTTGGCGTTTCTGTGTGGAGTTTGCATGTTCTCCCCGTGTTGGCGTGGGTTTCCTCCGGGTGCTCCGGTTTCCCCCACAAGTCCAAACACATGCACTATAGGGGAATTGGGTAAGCTAAAATTGTCAGTAGTGTATAAGTGTGAATGGGTGTGTATGGATGTTTCCCAGAGATGGGTTGTGGCTGGAAGGGCATCCGCTGCGTAAAACATATGCTGGATAAGTTGGCGGTTCATTCCGCTGTGGCGACCCCAGATTAATAAAGGGATTAAGCCGAAAAGAAAATGAATGAATGAATGAATGATTATTTATATGATATATATGAATTATTTTATTATATATGATTTATTATATATATATGATATATATGAATTATTTTATTATATATGATTGATTATTTATATGATATATATGAATTAATTTATTATATATTTTTTAATGATATATTTTTAGAACTGCACAGACCAGCGTCGGCCCAGCACAGCAGCTGGCTCTGGCTGTCGTAGGTCAGGCCGTTGGGGAGGCTCAGGCCATCCTGCACCAGAACTGTGCGCTCCGTCCCGTCCATGCTGGAGCTCTCGATCTTCGGCCCATCTCGGTTCCAGTCGGCCCAGTACAGACGACTGCAGGACAGAGAAAACCAGTCACACGTCTGCATGTGTTCAGTATAGCGCTGGGAATCAATTCAGATGCGCTCATTCGATTGATCCGATGATTCAATTAATTTAATATCCTTCCTTACCATTAGATTGCTTTAAGGGAATAATGCGCAACAGAAAGCCCCAGCCCTACTTTTTATCGTTGATTTCATTTTCCACTTATTTCAATGTCTTCTTGTGTTTATATGTATGTGTGTATGTACCCTGTATGTTCGCACAGACTTGGCGAATAAAGCTCATTCTGATTCTGATAAAAAAAAAATTGTGCAGCCCTAGTTTAGTGTGTTTTAGCGGTCTCACGCATTCGTACCCATAGACAGGCTCTGTGATGATTGGCCGCGGGTTTATGAGGTCATTGTCGAACAGAACGCGTCTGTTACTGCCATCCAGACGAGAAACCTCGACCCGGTCTAGCACTGAGTCCGTCCAGTACATGTTTCTGGATAGATGATCGATGGCAATTCCTTCAGGACTGCCCAGATCTGCAGGAAAACACACAGCAGAGTTCAATACTAGAGTCCAGACATTAATCAGCACACACACATACTGTACAGTAATCTTTACAGCTGTAATGATGTTTTTATACTGTACAGACTGTATATTCTCTCCTCTCCCCCTAAACCCAGCCCTCACAGCAAACAATCTGCACTTTTACATCTTCACAATACTTCATTCTGTCTGATTTATGAGCCGTTTTCCTCATGGAGACCAAATAAATAAACACACAATGGGAAATTTACTGGTATTGCTATACTTGTGGGGACATTTGATCCACACATTGTAAGAAATGCAATCATAATGACTTAAAATGAATGAAAATGCTCAATTAAAACTTTTTTGTTTTTTTATTTGTTTATTTATTGTGTATAAGATATTAAGGTGTTTATTCATATTTAAAATGCAAATTTCATTAAAATAAATAATTAAAATGAATCAATATAAGACACAATAAATGCGTACAATTATAATTTAAGATGAATATAAAATAATTATGAATAAAACATTAAATAATTAATAAAATATTTTTATAATAAAAACTATTAAAACAAGATGTACTAAATCTGAAATATCAAAAAAAACATCAAAATTAAAATGTTAAATTAAAATCATGTCAAATGAAAACAGAATTTAAAAAATATGTACTATCAATGAAAACACTACACTTACAAAAAATTATTACATTTTAAAAATTCAACATAATGGTAAATTGTAAAAATGCTAAATTTACTTTTAAAAGGGTCATGAACTAAGAAACCAAAATGTCCTTTATTTTTTCACGTTTTCTGTGAGTTTCAGAACCGAACACTGTGGTTCCACTAAAATCAGATTATACTAAGGCAGAATCACAGCTTCTGGAATGCTCTGCTCTATAATGTAAGTGTGGATAAGCTCCGCCTACACAGTAGACCGACGCCCACTTCTGCTTAACACCCTGTTTAGCTCTGTTAATATGCAAAAGTGTCAGCCAATCAGAGCAGTGGGCGTTTACTTCTAAATCTACAGTTGGCCACACCCGCAATAGGAAATAGTAGAAAATTACTTCTAAATGATGATGTTTTGATGTAAAAATCTTTTCTTACATTAAGTGTACCTCAGAAAATAGTACAACACTAAAAAAAGACTGATGCAGTTTATGAGCCCTTTAAAATAAAGCAAATGAAGTGTGTGTGTGTGTGTGTGTGTGTGTACTTCTGACCTCCGCTGATGAGTACGCTGCTCTGTCCGCCCTGCAGCGCCACTCTGCTGATGGCCGGTTGACTGATATCAGACCAGTAGATCATCTGATCCACACAGTCAAACGCCACCGCGATCACAACCTTATCCTGAACACAACAACAGCAGCACACTTCAAAACACATCATCAACAAAAACACACTAAATAACTTCACCATCTCACAACTTTACTTACATGAATATTCATAAGTGTGTTTTCAGCCTTTTTGACACATTTTTGCATTATACCAGCTAACTAAGCCATTTCCATAGCAAAAAAGAGAGAATAAAATGCAGTGAAATACTAAATAAATAAATGAGTATTATTTTTGCTAATATTAAAAAAGTAAAGAAGCAAAGACAATAAAATTGACACCTTTTTGTATTATAAAAAATACTTAAAACTCTTGCATCACTTTGCTAAAAGTCATATTTCATATATAAGGCATATATAAGTTTGTATATAGAAAGCATGAAGAAAATTACTACATATATTTTAAAATATATAAATCAATTAATATATTAGAAAAAATTAGAAAGAGACAAATTGACAAAAGTTCATGTTTTATAATTCTACACCAGTCAGACAAAAGAGGTTAAACATAGCAAAACATTATCATATATATTATATATACACAAGTTACAAATATACAAAATACAACTTATTTTTCTGGTGCAAAGTAAGAAGAAAAGCAGAAAAACTGGTTAAAAAAAAGATAAACAGATTATATATGAATAAGGCGGCGCAGTGGGTAGCGCTGTCGCCTCACAGCAAGAAGGTCGCTGGTTCGAGCCTCGGCTGGGTCAGTTGGCATTTCTGTGCGGAGTTCTGGTGCTCCGGTTTCCCCCACAGTCCAAACACATGCGCTATAGGTGAATTGGGTAAGCTAAATTGTCCGTAATGTATGTGTGTGAATGAGTGTGTATGGGTGTTTCCCAGTGATGGGTTGCAGCTGAAAGGGCATCCGCTGCGTAAAACATGTGCTGGATAAGTTGGCGGTTCATTCCGCTGTGGCGACCCCTGATTAATAAAGGGACTAAGCCGAAAACAAAATGAATGAATGAATGAATATATGAATAAATAAATATTTTTTACAATTATATATAATAATTTTATAATTGTATATTCATTCATGATATATATATATATTAGGGCTGAACAATATATCGTTTGAGCATCGATATCGCAATGTGTGTATCCACAATAGTCACATCGCAGGAATTGCAATAATCTTTTATTAAAGATTAAAAATTAGAGATATTCATTCATTCATTTTCTTTTCGGCTTAGTCCCTTTATTAATCCGGGGTCGCCACAGCGGAATGAACCGCCAACTTATCCAGCATATGTTTTACACAGCGGATGCCCTTCCAGCTGCAACTCATCACTGGGAAACATCTATACACACTCATTTACACACATACACCACGGACAATTTAGCTTACCCAATTCCCCTATAGCGCATGTGTTTGGACTGTGGGGGAAACCGGAGCACCCGGAGGAAACCCACGCCAACACGGGGAGAACATGCAAACTCCACACAGAAATGCCAACTGACCCATCCGAGGCTTGAACCAGCGACCTTCTTGCTGTCAGGCGAATGTGCTACCCACTGCGCCACCGTGCAGCCCAATTAGAGATATTATGAAATATTATTTTATATCATTGTATACAATTATTTATACAATGACGACCATGTTATTTTATGTTTGATTGTTAAATTTCTATATTTCAATACTGTTAGACTCGCCAGAAAACCATAAAGCACTGTTTATTTAACTTTTATTTTGCCTCTGTAGTTTTTATATATGCTTGTAATTCATAATATTTTATGCAGATGCACTGCATAGAAAAAGCCTTGATCTGCCCAGTCAATCTAATTAATGAAATCTTTCCAACTAGAGATATTCAAATCATTTGTTGAAATTATATTCATATCGCAATGTATATCGCAGCAAAACAAAATATCGCAATGTCAGATCTTTCCAATATCATGTATATATAAAATCAAACTAATAACATAAGTTACTTTCCTAGAGCAAATTAGGAAGAAAATAAATAATTACACTTTAATTACAGACAATATACTAACTACATGCCAAAAAATGAGTTGAAATGTACCAAAATATGGGGAAAAAACTCAGACATATAAAACAAAACAAAATTCTATATTTTCATATGATTGAAGTGAATAGTAAAGAGTTTTAGCTGAATTGTATAAATATGAATGTGTAATATGTTGATGTGTGTGTGTGAGTGTGAATGATCCTCCACACACCAGCTCTTGTTTACTGACTCTCTCGTGTCTGTCAGCGGCTTACAAGAGCTGTAAATTGAGGTTTTTCTGCATTTCTGTGATGATGAATTTAAACCCACAGTTTCTGGATTCATTTACAGCAATTGACTGTCATATGGTGGAAAAATCTGTTTCCCCTCTGTGTTTTTGTCTTGTTTTCCAGTACAAATGTTTCAACATTTTTAAAATCACAATATAAATACTAAAAAAGCTAAATGACTCGAGATATCAAGTCTTATTTTTGACGTATCATTAAAAAAATTATAATAAAGTGTTTTTCTGACCCCACTGATACATATTTAATGTTGTTGTAAGCAAATCTCAATAAATGAAATTAAACTTGTCATAAAAAATAAATTAAGTCATTAAATAAATTAAATTTCTTTAATGAATGTTTTACACAAATAATACAATAAAATATAACTATTACTTTGTAATTAATATTACAATAATATACTAAATATTTAAAATCTGCTTAATTTGATTAAAATCTTTTCAAAAGAATAAACCAAATAGTTAATAAATCCTAGATGATGCCAAATGAGTAAAAATAATGTTCTTTGTTTTGAACAAAGTCTTAATAAATGTGTCATTAAAGTAATAAAATGTCAGATTTTAAAGACAGAAAAATAAACATCATAAAAAAAATATTCAAAAAGTTTCATCTTTTATAAACGTCAAAAAATAATCTTAGAATTTTAGTGATCATATTTTTGAAAACTCACTTTATTTAGATGGATTTGTCAGAAAAACTAAACTTAAATAATTTATCTTCTAATGTAAATGCATCTTGATTTGTATGAAACAAAAATTACAAAACACCTTTGTTTCCACATCCACGCAACAACTGATTTGTTTATAATGTGCATCTTTTGTTACAGCTATTAATGACCTTTTCTTTCATATTTTGTGTGTATAACGTGGTGTGTGTGTGTGCGTGCGTGTGTGTGTGTGTGTGTGAATAATGCTGGTTTTGTGAATATGGTTTTATGTATATGTGTGTGTGTGTGTGTAAACTCACGGGGACGTGCAGGATGTTTTTTCATTGTTTGTGTGTGTATAATGTGGTGTGTGTGTGTGTGTGTGTGTGTGTGTGTGTGTGTGTGTGTGTGTGTGTGTGTGTGTGTGTGTGTGTGTGTGTGTGTGTGTGTGTGTGTGTGTGTGTGTGTGTGTGTTGTGAACTCACGTGGACGTGCAGGATGGTTTTTCATATTTGGTGTGTACAATGTGGTGTGTGTGTGTGAATAATGTTGGTGTTGTGTTTTTTATATTTTGGGATGTTTTTCATTATTTGTGTGTACTGTAATGCGGTGTGTGTGAGTATGTGTGTGTGTGTGTGTACGTGTTTTTGTGACATATCAGGACACAAATCTGTATAATGACATAGGTATGATACAGGTATTACAAAAAGGAGGTGAAATATGAGGATGGAAACCTATGTAATGTACCCACATTTCACAAAATTGACAAAACCCATAAGGCTTGCAGTTGGTATTAAGACAGGTTGTCCCTGGAGTGCTGTAAATTTTATCGTGGCATTAAACCAATGGCTGAAATGGCTCTGCCTCCTCGCCCCGCCCAATGTAATATCCCCGAATCCCATTCAAGCCTATGCAGATGACGTCGTCTTAGTGTCAAGAGAAGAAAACGTCATTACCAACATGCTGTCAGACATCGACCGTTTCCTGCAATGGTCTGGGCTCGAGGTGAAGAACAGTAAATGTGCAGTGTTTTATGAACGCCGATCCGGCGGCAACAGGTGGTACAGAGCCAAATATGACCGTCCTCCTGTGTTTACAATCTCAGGAAATGCAATCAGAGTTTATGCCAGACACGAAACTTATAGCTACCTTGGACATAAATTTAACGTAGCTGGAGAGTGGCAAGAACAATTGGGTGATATCTGCAATGAATACCTTAGCAGATTGGACAAAATAGATCGCTGTCCTTTACCAACCTGCTTAAAACTCCAAGCAGTCCGTGAGATCGCTCTCTCCAAAATTCAACATCTTTTTGCTAACGTGCACATCTCAAAGAAGGCTTTGAACGAACTGAATGACAAGGCTGTGCAGCTGGCGCGAAAATGGTTATGTCTCAACACACACACAACAAGAAGTATTCTGTTCACTAACAAAACAGAGGGCGGACTCGGTTTTCCCAATATCGAGTGGATATATACAGCTACTAGAATAAACCATCTATTGCACATGCTAAACAATGACGACCCGACGGTACAAAGGCTAGCCCGAGGCTCACTGCTCCTGGATCTGGGTAAACGTAAAGTGCCATATGCAGCTGAAGGAGAACCAAGTTTCTTGGGATTCAGAAAGAAAACCAACGGTAAGCTAGATACAACAACTACGGGATGTGGAGTGCGCTCAGACTGGCTGGACCTGAATGACTTGTGTAGCAGCAATACCATACAGCTGAGCTGGAGGAACATGAGCGGACAGTGGGTGAACGTCAGCGACGAGGCGATTATGGACACTGGTAATATACATGTTGAAGCAACTCTAGATAATGGTGGAGTAAAGAAGGAGCTGAAGGGCCGGACGTGCAGGGATGAATTTCACATACAGCAGCGCAATTACTGGACTAACCTGCGGCTCCAGGGCAAACAGGCCTGCCTGCAGAGCGCGGATCACACAGTCTCACACACTGCACTACACAACCCTGCTATTGATAACAGCATTCTCAAGTTTGTCATCAGAGCTCGTTTGCAAACACTGCCTACAAAGTATAATCTGTCCATGTGGTACCCGAAACATCATGAGCCTTTCTGCCTACTGCACAGCGATAGAACGGCGGAATCAACAGCACATATAATGAACGGCTGTTCAAAGGCCTTTACACCGCACGTCATGATCGCATTGTGAACATTACAGCTAAAGAGGTGAACAGAGTCAGTGTGCACAGTGCACTATACATTAACAAGACTGTAGGATTGAACTGGTTTCCATCATTGAACAGTAATTCACATGTTCTAAGTACTGTCATTAGAGATTTCGCAAACACTCCTGATATTTTAGCTGTAGATGAAGTATTGAAGAACATCCTGATTATGGAAGTAGGCTGCTGTTTTGATGCATACATGGATTTGTGTAATTCAGAAAAAATGCTAAAAAATCAACCATTAGCAAATGCTCTGAAATTGTGTGGCTACAACACAAAGTTAGTTGTTTTAATTTACGGTAGCCTGGGACACGTTCATAAACTGTGTGTGAGAGGATTACAAATCGCTGGACTCAGTAAGAAAGACTCTAAACAAATTGCCAAATACTGCTCTGTGTCTGCAATAATAGGCCGTCTGCATGTGTGGAAAAGACGATGCCATCTCTATCCTTAATTTGCAGATATTCTCTTATGTATCTATTTATTTACTTCTTTGTGCAGAGCTGATCTGAGTGTTTTAATATTGTCCTGTAAAAGATATTCAGTGATTGTATTTATCTGCACATTGCTTGTACTGTGAAACATAATGGGCTCTCTATGATTATTTGGATGCAGTGTTGCTTTAATGAGTATTAGTCATTCCAAATAAATTAATCAAGTGTGTGTGTGTGGTGAACTCACGGGGACGTGCAGGATGGATTTTCATATTTTGTGTGTATAATACAGTGTGTGTGTCTGTGGTGAACTCACAGGGACGTGCAGGATGGTTTTGGCCTGTTCTTTGCTCATGTGGTTTCCCTCCAGAGGAATGTGGTCGATTCTGCCACTCTGAGCGAATAGCAGGTTTGCTCCAGGAGTCAGAGGGCTGATGTCAGAGCGGGGGGTGGGGCCAATGAGGGGCGGGGCCACATTATGATCAATACCTATGAGAAGAGGGAGGGGCTTGTTAATATTAAAATATTTCCAGGCTTTATTTTCAAAATGTGTATGATGACATGGTAATGACTGAGGTATTACAATGTTGATGTGGTTTATGAGGACATGACTTTTGTACTCGTAATTCAAAACCAATTAAAATCAGACTTAATAGTTAGGGTTGGGTTTAGGGGGACGAGTATATAATAAGGGTTTTTATTACCGTTTGAAATACATTATGCCTATGGAGAGTCCTCATAAATCACAAAAACAATCTGTGTTTGTGTATATGTGTGTGTGTATGTGTTTGTGTATATGTGTGTCTATATATGTATGTGTGTGTGTATGTGTGTATAAGTGAGTGTGTATGTGTGTATATGTGTGTATGTATGTGTTTGTGTATGTGTATGATGGTGTATGTGTATATATGCGTTTGTGTAAATATATATATGTGTGTGTGTGTGCGTGTGTGTGTGTGTGTATGCATGTATATATGTGTGTGTATATTTGTGTGTGTATGTGTTTGTGTATATGTGTGTGTGTATATATATATATGAGTGTGTATGTGCTTATGTTTGTATATTTGTGTGTGTAAGTGTGTGTATATTTGTGTGTGTATGTATGTATGTGTGTGTGTGT
>CAIGQV010000990.1:632668-658261 GCA_903798115.1 Danio jaintianensis
CACACACACACACACACACACACACACACACACACACACACACTCATACACTACGGCCAATTTAGTTTATCAATTCCCCTATAGCGCATGTGTTTGGACTGTGGGGGAAACCGGAGCACCCAGAGGAAACACAGGCCAACTGACACAGCCGGGACTCAAACCAGCGACCTTCTTGCTGTGAGGCCACATTGCTAACCACTGTGCCACCGTGTCGCCCAAGTAATAATTTGTCATTTAAAAAAAAGATTTATTTTAATAACTTATTTTTATTTTACTTGGTTTTACTTAAAAGTAATTTTATATTTCTCTGTGTATGTTATTCTGCAGAAAAAGAAGTTTTCATCAGTGCTACTTTAGAATAACTGATATGCTATTATAGCATTTCTATTTTTAAGTATTTTCTATAATCATTTTTGTCTTTTATATTATTTTAATTCTTCCATTTTTGCAGTGAAAAAACACCACAGCAGCATTTGTTGTGCTCAGTTTCATTTCGGCATTTTTTACCTGTTAATTATTGGACAGGATGATTATTTTGACAGGATGGACAGGATGAGGCTGTAATTTTCACGGCGTCAGAGACTGACATCTGCCCTCAAATTAGGAAAATGACATGCTTTTGTCAAACACACACACACACACACACACCAATGCATGTTGATGGTTATTTGAGAAAGTTAAATGGCAAGATATTTAATCTCAAAATTTGACATGAAAAATATAACATATTTTAATAAAGTTAAGAGTTTAAGTGAGCATTTATATATATATATATCAAAAATCAAATAAATAAAATGCATCAGATTCTAAAAAAAAGCAGCAGCACAAGTGTTTTCAATTTTAATAATAATCAGAAATATTTGTTGATCCTCCAATCATCCAATTATACTGATTTCTGAAGGATCATGTGACTGAAGACTGGAGTAATGATGCTGAAAATTCATCTTAACATCACAGATGGGATTTTTCGAAAACTGCTATTTTAAATAGTTTTTACTGTAATTTTGAACACATTAATGCATCTACGCTTTAAAAAAAACATTGAAACATATTGTGTGTATAATTATTATATATATATATTATTCTAATATTTTGTGTTTAAATACACTGTGTGCACAGTTTTCTTATATCCTTATATTTAATATTCCCAGTAACCCCAGTTAAGCAGGTGTAATATTGCATAAGCGTCAGTATGGCGGTTCTGCAGATGATCAGTACAGTAAATAAAACACATTCCTGTCTGCTGACTGTGAACAGGCGTGTCGAGACCCAACGGCTGTATGAGAACCATATGACAATGTAAACCAGCCCCAGCAAAACCCCCATCCTGAAGAGGAAGGAAAACACTCAGACTAATGACAATCAGTGTTTCTTATCTGAGCATCACAAACAAACACACACAAACACACACACACAGCCATGAGAAAAGAGTGGGAGAGAGAAAATACACACAGAAACAAATGAAAGTTTTCTCTTGTGTGCTTTAAAGTTATTTATCTAAGCCTAACCACTACATTAATGACTATAATAAGCAGCAAATTAGGAGTTTATTGAGGCAAAAGTAAAATGGTTTAATAATAGTGAGAATTGTAGGTGACCGAAAACCAAGCGTGTAACTTTAATTTGAGAAGTGGGGAAGAGCGCAAAATGACGGAAAATGTTTTTGATTTAAAGTCGCCATGAAACAAAAGGTAAGATTGTCTTTTCTTCCCTCTATCATGACGTACATCCACTTAAACGGTGCTGAAATGAGAAACAAATGTTGCAGGATTTAGTTCTTTGGGAACCGATTGTATTGTGGGGGGTTGCAAAAAAAAGGAGGAAGATTGACAAATGGATGAAGGCAGAGCAGAAACGAGACACCTAAAGGACTGATAACCCTGTCCTAAATGACTGATAGCCCCGCCCTAAATGACTGATAGTCCCGCCCTAAATGACTGATAGCTCCGCCCTAAATGACTGATAGCTCCGCCCTAAAGGACTGATAACCCCGCTCTAAAGAACTGATAGCTCTGCCCTAAATGTCTGATAGCTCCACCTTAAATTACTAATAGCCCTGCCCTAAAAGACTGATAGGTCCGCCCTAAAGGACTGAAAACCCCACCCTAAATGGCTGATAGCTCCGGCTTAAATGACTGATAGCCCTGCCCTACATGACTGATAGCTCTGCCCTAAAGGACTGAAACTCCGCCCTAATTGATTGATAGCTCCACCCTAAAAGACTGATAGCCCCGCCCTAAATGACTGATAGCCCCGCTTGTTTGTATTCTCTGCAGTTTCAGAAGGAATTTTTTACTCTGATTTTACTCTAGTCCACCCACCGGCTCCAGGAGTGCAGCTGAAGCCGTCTCCAGTAAACCCGGGCCGACACTGGCAGCTGAAGGAGCCCTGAGTGTTGAAGCAGACGGCATCACTGTGGCATCGACCCGGCTGGCACTCGTCTATATCTGCAGGACGAGAACATCACATTAACAATAAACCAGCTGAAAACACACTCATACAAACAGCATGGACACTTTCACAACATGGAACCTCCTTGTGTACAGTTCACATTGACTCCCCTTTGGTTATGTTGGTGCTGTTTTTATGGAGTCAATCTAGGGCCATATATACTTGCAAAATAAAAGAAAGTTTTGCAAACAAAAAATAAAGTATTGAGCAAAAAGATAAAAAAATAAATGCAAATCTCCAAAAAACGCAAAGGGAAATTTAATTTTTGAGAAATAAAAATTAATTTTGCTAACAAAAAAAGAACTGCAAATCAAAATCAAGCAGTGCAACAAAACTAAAATATTTGCAATAAAAAAACAACAACTATATATATTTGCAAAACATTTTTATAGCATTGCCTTTACAAAACCAAACGTTACAAGGGAACTTGGGTGATTACGGCAGGTCCAGACCTACTGGGCTGTAAGACCACCTAGATGATACTGTGTCTCCAGGTGATGACGTCGATTAAATGGAGGCAGGTCTGGGCCTGCCGTAAACGCCCAAGTTCCCTTGACTCCGCCCCCTTGTCAAATCAGGGCCACAAAGTAAAATGCGCAGAAACGTGAAGTGCAAAGTGAAAACCGCATCGCAAACTCACGATTGACTAAAAAGCAAATCAAAATGAGCATTGCAATTGACTGGACGGGTTTTGTAAAGGGGAGATAACTCACAATAGAACACAGCCATGAACTCGGCGTCTAACTACAGCTCTAGTGGAGTAGCTGAAAATATTTGAAACAGAATGAAACTTTGGCAAAGAGGCTGCTAATGTTGTGTTCAGCTGTATCCACTGTTGAGTCATGATAAAGCGCTGTATATGCAGGAATGCACATCTGCTGTGTGTTTAAAGCTGGACCTGAAAGAAACACTCTGGGTGTGAGGGAAATCTGCTCCACTTTCAGACATGATCAGCCCAGGAGGCGAACAGCACTGATAAATGACCCGTACAGCTGTGGAGGAGCGGCTCCAGCACTTCCTGTCCACATCACAGCAATTCCTGTCTCCAGAGGCCCTGCTATCTGCTGAGTCTCACATTACACTGACAAAACCTACAGAGGGACTCCGGGTGCTCTGGTTTCCCCCACAGTCCAAACACATGCGCTATAGATGAATTGGATGAACTAAATGGGCTGTAGTGTATGAGTGTGTGTGTGTGTGTGTGTGTGTGTGTGTGTGTGTGTGTGTGAATGAATGAATATGATGAGGGGGTGGAGACTACATAACTAAGGTAATTAATGAGTGAAAACTCAAATGACAGGGCGTGACAAATGACAACTAAGCAAAACTAAACACAGAAACAAAGCAGGGACCTTTACAGTAATATTAAGAGCAGTGAGTAGAGTTTACCGTGACAGACTCGTCCGTCTCCAGTGAAGCCGGTCAGACATGCGCAGATGTAGGACGAGGCGCCAGTGTATCTGCATCTGGCTCTTTCTGCAGCGTCGCAGTCATGTGTTCCTCTCTGACAATGATCCACAGGACGCTCCGTTTCTAAACACACACCATCAACACCGATATGGATTTTTAACTGATAACGATAACAGATAACAGGCCCACACGAAATATGCATGCTCAGAAACCCACAGATTTCCTCAGATTCTTTTAGCCATCATTGAGTCGACTTATTTACATATGTAAATGTGTGTAAATATATATATATTTATTACGTTTTTATAATAATCTCAATAGTATTATAATATGCAAAGGCTAATATGATTTATATATAATGCAGTTTGTAAAGTGATATCTTCTGTCTTTTAGTAGACATATTATTTGAGCGACTTGCTTCATTTACCAAACAAGTGGATCTAATTGGATTTGCATTGTAAATTAAGGCTTTTGAACAATTATGTTTTATTTCATGTGTTATGTTCTTAGTTACTATGCTGTCAAAATCATTCTGCATAAATCCGATAACTCTATAGATTTGGAGTATAATGGAATTTGGAATATAATGTTTTGCACATTTTTCTGTGTCATTA
The DNA here is from genome assembly GCA_903798115.1 of Danio jaintianensis. NCBI lineage: Eukaryota > Metazoa > Chordata > Actinopteri > Cypriniformes > Danionidae > Danio > Danio jaintianensis. The sequence goes on from CAIGQV010000990.1 coordinate 637,144, forward strand.
TATCAATGTTTTCAATAATGCTTCCCAGTCGAGGTCAGCTGTAGAGGATTCCCCACCCAGTCAGTATGGAGGATGCTTACAGCCATTGGGGTGACGGGGAGGGAGAGAAAGATAACTATTCGCAGGATGGGGGAGGCAGCAGAGAGAGCTTCTTGCTGGTTATGGAGCAGTAGAGAGGAGCTTAGCTGGAAGCTGAGGGGAGTTGATGGGTAGTGATTTGGCCACCACTGCTGACCCACCAATGTTGAGGGTGTTGCTGTTTAGGGTCGAAACACCCAATGATCATTGGATACCGCCTGATGACATCAACTCTTCCTGGCTAAGGCTAGGATGTAATTGTAATTATTACTAAGGCTATTATTATTACTAAGGCTATCTTTGGATGTAATTGTAATTATAATTTTTGACTTAAAATCAAATGCACAAATAAAGCAACCAAGTGACTGAACATTAACCAAAAATTAAATACCGGTAAATAAAATAATAATAAAATGGCAGGCCTTAATTAATTGAAACCTTAATGTCATTCAAGTTTATAAGTTCTCCAGGAGTATGTAATGAGCTAAGAAAATTTAAACATATGCATAATTAATATATTTTGATTTAACTAAACTGGTTAGATTTTAGTCAACCAAATCTAGAGTCGTTTTTGTCGAGTAAAATGTCATGAAATTTAGTTGACTTAAACTAGACTAAAACTACAGTCAATTCAGACAATTAAAATATGACTAAAACTAAATTTGCAGTCAAAATTAGCACTGCTGTCAAGCCATTTTTACTGACGAAACTAACATTGGTTTGCTATTTTGATCATTCTGACAGTGAAAATAGATAGAAACGCATACCACACTGCAAATCTATTATAGTTTTTTTAATTAGTTTTTATTTCAATACTATTTAAACATTTGCTGTACATTTCAGTGTAGTTTTAGTTCGTCTCATTGACAGTTTTGTAAGTTTTAGTTTCGTTTTTATTTTGTGTGTTCAAATTTGTATTTAGTTTTCATATATTTAGTTTCAGTTTTTAGCTAAGTGAAGTTTATTTATAAACTAATTTCGAGAGGATCACGTGCTTATGATTGTTCTCAGCTGGTCCCGCATCAGCTCATGATTGATTCTCCAATCAGATGATTCCTAACTCTCTATAAATAACCAGAGTTTTTTTATCTCAATATCTTCGTCTTGAAGAATCCCCCCCTTCCCACCCCTACTCCCCCACCTTTCCAGATAGGCGACACGGCGGTCCAGTGATTAGCAATGTCGCCTCACAGCAAGAATGTCTCCGGTTAAAGTCCCTTCTAAACCAGTTGACATTTCTGTGCGGAGTTTGCTTGTTTTCCCCGTGCTCGCGTGGGTTTTCCCCGGGTTCTCCGGTTTCCTCCCACAGTCCAAAAAACATGCAACCGAAGTAAATTGAACACACCAAATTGATACCATTGCCAAGCTCTTAGCGAGTACACCTCTTCTCAGCCATCCTATATCTGTCATTAGACAAAAATATATGCCGGGGGGAGTTCATCGAGATCTACCTGAGCTCAAACTCCCCTCTCGCCCTGCAAACGGGAGGGATCTCATAAGCTTTGCAAACGGGAGGGATCTCATGAGGGATCTCATAATTGCCAAACAAGCTTTATTATCAATCATCAGCTAAGTGTGAACTCTTGAATTATAGTTTATCAGAGTTAACAGAATACACCCGGTGTCGACCAAAGAAAAGTTTACTCCACAAAAGTTTTAAAAGGTTGCCAAGTAGTTAAGAATCTCTTATATGACCCTTTGATATGACCCTCCTGGCTAAGAGAGAACAAAAAGCAATAGCATCAGATTGGGACTTACTTAAGTTATAGTCTTGAGTTCGAAAAAATGTTTCTTGACCAATCTTAGTTTTACTTTAATAAATAATCTTTGTTAAGACACACATGAGGACTCGTACCAACACATGTCCGTCCATCGGCGGCGAACTGAAATCCGTCCAGACACTCACAGCGGAAACTCCCCGGCTGGTTACTGCAGATAGCGAACGCTCCACAGACATGAGGGCTTTCTGAACACTCGTCCACATCTGACACACAAGCAGAAGATCACAAAATCACAATATGAGTTTCTTATATACAGGGGTGCACATAAAGCCTAGTTCACACTATATGACTTTAAACATCTGTAGATCGCTGTGCTGTTCAGACTACATGATTTGATTTTGTGAAATCTATTATGCCCCTTTTTACAAGATGTAAAATGTGTCTCTGCTGTCTCTAGAGTGTGTAGTGAAGTTTCAGCTGAAAATAGCACACAGATAATGTTTTCTACTCTCTGAAACTGACCCTTTTAGGCTTAAAGTGATCCTAACTATGGCATTTTGGTGACTGTCGCTTTAAATTCAAATGAGATTGTGCTCTTTTCAGAAGAGGGCGGAGCTACAAATGCAAATGCGACAGATGTAAAACACGACTAGCGTTCCCAGTGCTGGTCAGGTGTGCATGTGTGCTTCAATGTGAGTGTGTGCTTTATGCTTCTGTCAGTCTATGGAGACTCCTGTCGCTGTTCATCTGTGCTTCATCTAAAACTCCACATCTATAATCCTTTTAGTCTATGCTGACATTATCTTCAGCATCTCAAACACTCTAATGGCTAATGGACAGACGGCTGCTTCTCACTCAGGGCTGCTGTTTATGCTAATGAGGGAGAGATGGGCACTAGTGGGCGGGGCTTTTCCCCTCTGACGACACGTACAAAGGGAGAATGTCAATCAAAGTGTTTCTGCAGACTGTTTTCATCAAGTCTGATTATAACATATACAATTAATTAACTTTTATCATTAGAGGCTGGATATATTCACACACTGCTGACACACAACTGGGTTTAAACCCCTTATAAAAGTGATTTCTGCATAATAGGTGCCCTTTAAGATCAAGAAAATGAGCCACAGATATGAATTGATAAATCATGTTCCCAGTGGAAGGAAAAATATGGTATTGGTATTGGTACAAAAATGAAAACAAGCATATATGACATTTTATTTATTAACTATAATAACCATTGTGTGTCTTAACAGGAAGCAGCAATAGTTGATTGGTGCTTCAGTATATAAGCTCTAATAAAAGTGATGCATGTCTTCAGGGACCAAACGTCTTTTTTCTTTAAACTGAAGTGTGAGTTTTCCCAAAGCGAGGCCAGATCTCATGAGTTACACACTGCATATACAGTCCGTGCGTCTCTGTGTTTGTGTTGGATCATCGTCCCGGCTGTGAACCAGCAGCTGCTTTGAACTCAAATTAAACTCTAATACAGTTTCTGACCCGGAGAACAGATTCATCAGCACTGAGAATATAAGAATGAATATATTTGTGTTCACACAGACCGACGATAATGATCTGTTTATTTTTAGATTCTGCTTTTGATTGGGCATTATCTCATTATCTTATATAAAGATAACTATACTGTGCCTTAATGTGCATACTTTCCACTCTAAATGATTGAATATTAAAACTTTTATATACTATTTAGATCAGAAAGGTGGATTTTCACATTGGGATGCAGGGATATCGATGGTTCACACGAATATACAGTCTTATGCAAAAGTTTGTCCACCCCTGATCATTTTCATAATCACAAGCCATTGCCTGCTGGCCTTTCAGATCAGCAAATTCATTTGGATATATTTTACACCCTTGGGAAAAAGCAACATTTCAGTTCTGACATAACATTTATTTAATCAACAGATGCGATGCAATTTAAGTCATAACAACAACAGACAGGTGCAAAAATTTGGGCACCCCAACAGACTAATGACATCAATCTTTTGTAGAGCCACCTTTTGCTGAAATAACAGCCTGTAGACGCTTCTTATAGTCAAGGTTAAGTCCCTGAACTCTTGCTGGAGGCATTTTGGGCCATTCTTCCTTGCACAATTTCTCCAGTTCAGTCAGGTTTGATGGGTGCCAAGCATGATTTTCGATAATGTTCAAGTCTGGGGACTGGGATGGCCATTCTATAACATTGTATCGTGTCTGAGCATGAATTCCTTGGTAGATCTGGAACTGTGCTTTGGGTCATTGTCCTGCTGAAACATCCAACCCTTCAGCCGCTTGACTGATTCCTGAACATTGTTCTTCAGAATCTGCTGATACTGGGTGGAATTTATGCGACCTTTAACTCTGACAAGGTCTCCAGTACCTGTGCGTGCCACACATCACCACAGCATGATGGACCCTCCAACATATTTTACAGTAGAGAGCAGGTTCTTCTCCTGGAATGCTGTGTTCTTTTTCTGCCATGCAAAGCGCCTATGGTTGTGGCATCTGTCCACAGTATATTTCTCCAAAATGATTCAGGCTTGTCCAGATGAGCCTTTGCATACATCAAACGACTCTTCTCATTGGCAGAATGCAGGAAAGTCTTTTTCTGCATCCCCTTCCATTGAGCTGTTCTGTGTGAAGAGTGCGCTGGACTGTGGAATAATGTACAATGACATTATCTTTATTTTATTTATTTATTTATTCGTTTATTCATTCGGGACAGTGCACATTAATGAACAATCTAACATTTCTGTACAGAATGTAAATGAGCCAGGTTGTAGCATAAATGCTCATTTTCACCTGTAGTCCCATTATCAGCAGCAAGATGTTCCTGGAGCTCTTTGGAGGTGGTCTGTGGTTTGTCTGTGACCATTCTAAACATTCTTCGCCTTTGACTTTCAGATATTTTTCTTGGTCAAGCACATCTTTTCTTCACCAGAACTATTCCTGTGGCCTTCTATTTTCTTACTATATTTCTGACTGTGGAGATAGAGACTTTAAACCTTTGTGATAGCTTTTTGCATCCTTCTCCTAATTCATGTTGGTGAATTATACTAGTTTAACCATAACCTAAATAGCCGGGTCCGTCATGTTTTTGGGTCCCCTTGAAACATGTCCACTGTGTTCCGTGATATTTGCATGTGTTGTGAAAAAATGTAGCGTGTTTTTTTAATGTGTTTGCGTTATGAGGATTCACAACACATATGCTCTCAAACCGATGAGCATCTTTTCTTAATTTGCTGGCGTTTTTTGAAATAGCATGTGTTTTCTTAAATTGCAGCATGTAAAGCTCTCTCACACACTGAACCCAATATAAACACAAGAGGTTGCTTACCGTAACATAAGCGTCCGTCTCCTGAGAATCCAGCGGCGCACTCACAGCTGAAGTCTTTCCCCTGCGCCGGCCGGCAGACGGCATTAGTGTCGCAGCCGTGTCTCCCGGTAAAACACGGATTCTGCTCCGGGACTCCACCTGAACACACACACAACACATACTCAGTACTGCACACACACAGAGATATATATATATACACACATAAACACACATATATTCACATCTGCACTCTCTCACACATACAACACACACACACACACACGCACAAACACAAACATTCATATACACACACACACACACATTCACACACTCATATTTTCACTTACACACATATACTCACACACACACACATACACACAGACAGACACACTACACACACAATCAAAAACATACTGCATGTCCACATTAAACCACATCACACACTGTCCAAACATGTGAATCATAAAACCCCTTTTCACTCGTCCACAAAAACACTTCAAAACCACCAACAAAAGAAGCCACAAAATATAGTTTTCCTTTGTAACCCACTCATTTATATGCATCATTTCTCAAATAAATCAGCAAACGTAGGTTTGTTACAAAATTTTTATTACTGCATAACCAATTCATAACTCCAGCTTACAAATAATATTGATTATATCAATTAATCAATTATATGTATGTACAATATAATCACAATATACAATCTCTCTCTCTGTATTTTATATATATATATATATATACACAGCTCCTCATAAAGAACGTCATATATATAATATATTAAATATAATATAAATATATAATGGGCTGCACGGTGGCGCAGTGGGTAGCACGTTCGCCTCACAGCAAGAAGGTCGCTGGTTCGAGCCTCGGCTGGGTCAGTTGGCGTTTCTGTGTGGAGTTTGCATGTTCTCCCCGTGTTGGCGTGGGTTTCCTCCGGGTGCTCCGGTTTCCCCCACAAGTCCAAAGGCATGTGGTATAGATGAATTGGGTAAGCTAAATTGTCCGTAGTGTATGTATGTGAATGAGTGTGTATGGATGTTTCCCAGTGATGGGTTGCAGCTGGAAGGGCATCTGCTGCGTAAAACATATGCTGGATAAGTTGGCGGTTCATTCCGCTGTGGTGACCCCAGATTAATAAAGGGACTAAGCCGAAAAGAAAATGAATGAATGAATAAATATATAATATTACACTAACACACGCACACCCACCCACATGCACACACACACACACACACACACACACACACACACACACACACACACACACACACACACACACACAGGTCGCAGATGTTATGCTCTTTAGCTGTTTTAACTCAGATCAGTTTACATAAAGCAGAAAAACCTTTAACCCAGAACACACAGCCGTAAACATCAGCAGGAGTTCAACACTTCTACTAGATGAGCTTCACTAGCAGCTGCAGCTCTGTTTACATCTACAAACTACAGACCCACCCACTTCTGCTCAAATGTTGCCGTCCGGAAGATTTGTTTGAAATTAAATGAATAATTTTGTTCCACAAGGATGCACTGAATTGATCCAAATGTCGCACACTGTAAAAAGCAACCCAGGCTCATTCTGAAAACGTACCGCTATATACATTTCTGGAGAGCGCCAAATACGTCCCAGGAGCTACGTTTTTTGCAGCTTTTGTTTTCGCGAATCCACCAGAGGCCGCTGTGTACGCTTTTTCAGATCTCAAATTTCTCTCGCTAGTACCATTCGCGCCTGCTGTTCTCACGTAAATCCACTAGAGGCCGCTGTCGACTGACTGACTGACTGACTGACCCACACTCCTCCTTCTATAAACCCGACCAATAGTGTTTTCAAAATCACAGATTGACTCAAAAAGGAAAGCGCGAAAGGAACGGCGTCATACCGCCTCGTAGCATTCGATTTAAAGACGAAATGCAGCCATACATACTTCTGGCTACATAATTCACAATCTCCAGAAACGTATATAGGGGTACATTTTCAGAATGAGCCTACGTTGGTAAAAAGTTTGGTGACAAAAAGTCAAGACAACAAATATTTTTATGCTATACATTAAAATGTATAGACTTAAAAAATGAATAATTATTTAAAATGCACTAAATTGTAAAAGAATAAAATGTACAGTTAAAATAAAATAAAATTTAAAACAATAGCATTGAAGATAATATATTTACTGAAAATCTATAAAGTCATAAAAATTGCTAAATTAAATAATAACTAAGTAAATACTGTATAACACATTCATAAATATTATAAATGTTAAATAAACACAATTAAAACGAATAATGTTAAAATATTAATAATACAAATATAGAACAAAATGCTTACTAAAAATCTATATATTTGTAACATTTCAAAAACAAAATTAAAAAATAATTAAAAAATAATTCCTTTGATTTGATTTGACAGCCTTCGTTAGAAGAAGACACTTTTTTTTATCATATTATGCACTCTTAGACTTACACAGCTGACTAGCTGGCAAAATGATTAGCCTTCCTTTGAAATTGTATTAATTTCCCAAGTGCTGTTTTCTTCAACACATTTCTAATCATAATAGTTTTAATAACTCATTTCTAATAACTGATTTCTTTTCTCTTTGCCATGATGACAGCACATAATATTAGACTAGATATTCTTCAGGACACTAGTATTCAGCTTAAAGTGACATTTAAAGGTTTAACTAGGTTAATTAGGGTAAAGTTAGGGTAATTAGGCAAGTCATTGTATAACAGTGGTTTGTTCTGGAAACAATCCAAAACTAATATTGCTGAAGGGGGCGAATAATATTGACCTTAAAATGGGTTTAAAACAATTAAAAACTGCTTTTATTCTAGCCGAAATCAAACAAATAAGACTTTCTCCAGAAGAAAAAATATTATAGTGAATACTGTGAAAAATTCTGTTCAACATCATTTGGGAAATATTAGAAAAAGAGGGGTTTTATCACTGTGTTTTGTGCGTTTGCTCACTGTGTACGGAGCCGATCTTGTTGCTCATGGCGAAGCGGATCAGCTGGTTGCTGGAGTCGTACATGACGAAGATCTGTTCCACACTGAGCTGCTGGCTGGGGGACACTGAGTTCAGGACGTCCTCATATGGACAGCTCTCAAACTTGATGCTCTGCGTCCACAGATATGCCAGTGTGCGGACGCTCCCGTCAGGCAGGCTAACACTGTACTCGCGCCGCGACGATGACGTGATCACTGCCAGAAAATAAACAAATAACAGGAGAAAGACATGCTTCAGTCATCAGGAGTCATCGCACACTGCAAAAAAAATGCTTTTCTTACTTTGAGTTTCTAGTCCAAATATCTAAAAATTCTTAAATCAAGAAGCATTTTCTGGACCAGTAAAACATATTGTCTTGTTTTCAGATATAATAAGTCAATATTAAGCAGTGCCTCTAGGATTTTGGGGGAAAAAAAAGTGATTTACGTGGCGAGTTTTAGCAAAATTTGCACATTTAACAGCATTTTTTATATTGTTTTGCTGTGAAAATATACACAATAGTACACATCTTAATTCTTTATTCATTTTTTGACCTCCAGAATCATTTATTTCTGTAATTTATATAAAGGAAACACAGAGAGAAACTAAACTTTACCCCTAAAGCTGCTGGATCATATTTGTAGATGAAACCAACTGTTTGAAAATAATGCATCTGTGTGGTTTGACGGCTATTTGAACACAATGGTGGACATGATGCAGAGCATGCATGCTTACAGTATGTGTGTGTGTGTATGTGAGAGAGAGGGAGACAGAGAGAGAGTCAATGCATATGACAACAGGATGCATATATACAATATGTAGAAGTTTAGCGAGTGATAAACTCACGTGGTCTAGTTCAATCAGGCTTTAAATTCACGTTGCGATGTCTCATGACACCAATCACACACCAGATGAGAAGTGCGTATTAACAACATGAGGCTTCTCACACCGGACAAACACATTCTTTATTCTATTCTATACTCTGTGACACGGCCAATAAAAAATTTAATTAACATAAACTCCACAAAAGTTTGATTTTGCATTAAATTAAGCGCTCATTGAATCGTAAAATCCTGGAAGGGTCTGATTAAGATTTTATATTAATTATTATATTATATTATTAATTAATTATATTATATTATATTAATTATAATTATATTAAAATATTCTTATATCAAACAGAAAACAAGATTATTATTAAGATTTTTGCTTACCTGATTGGCAGATTAGTATGCTTGTATTAAGGAAAAACTTACTGACTGTAATATTGGCTTATTATTTCAGAAAACAAAAAAATATTTTTTACTTGTCTAAAAAATACTTCTAAATCAACAAGACAAAAACTACAAGTAAGAAGAGCATTTTTGTCTGAAAACATCTGTATTTACTCTGCTTGAACACCATTTATGTGAGGAATAATTGATGAGTAAGAAATAAAGGCGAGTGCATTATTCTCTAATAATCTCTAATATTCTCTAAAGTGATTATTGTGCTTCTCTGATCTCCAGATCAGCTTCTGAATCCACTGTTGAGATGTTGTATCTGAGAGTTTATTTGTCAGGTTTTTGTCCTCCTCAAACTGCTCCTGTGTGTAGCACTAGTTTCTTCCACATCTCCTCCAAAGCCTTCTGTTGTGTTCTGATGTGATTTTTGACTGTGAAATAACTCATATCATTCAGCAGAGTGATACGGAGCTGTAATGCGCTCAAAACCTGCCGGAACTACTTTAGCTGTGCCTTTATCTAAAAATAATGAGTGTGAGCGAGGGCCATATTATACGCGTATTTTTTTTACTGTATAAAATACATTACGCCTATGCAGGGACCTCATAAACCACCAATACCAAAATGTGTGTGTGTGTGTTCCTCACAGTTGTTGGAGTACTGGTAGATCTCGCTGTAGGGCTGGATCTGCACTGTGGCTCCTCTGGGCAGCTCTGGGATTCTTCCGTCCAGTTCTGTGCTGATCAGCAGGTGATCGTGTTCATCGATGCCACTGAACTGCTGTCTGATGGTCAGACGCTCGTTCCCCGGCTGGAAGACCACTTCAGCCTGACGACTGAACACACCTCCTGCACATACCACAAACAAACAAATATAACATTTATTAATGCAGGATTACTGCTCTTTTATGGACACCAAATTCAAGGACTTTTTAAATCACTAATGATTTTAAATCGAGCACCTTTGCAATTCACACCCTCAGCATATATAAGAGCTATACAAATAAACTTGAATATATAGTGCCGCGAAAGTCCTTCCCTGTACTTTTCACTAACACTTTATATGTGTTACAATTAAATTATGTTTTGAATGAGTCATGTTCATGTTGAAAGTAATGTTCAAATAACTTTAATACAATTACTTGAATTCAATACTGGTAATATTCAAATGCGGTTTCTGAAGTATTGATAAAATGCATCATTTGTCATAGTTCATGTATAAGATTGAAATGTAAGATTTTTAAATTAAGAATTTCGTACTTTTTTCGTTCAGGTTTTGAAAGCAGCTCAGTACAGTTGTTGAAATCACACCATAAACTTTAATTCAAGCACTTTCAAGGACCTGTGTGTGTTTTTAAGCACTTTCAAGAAGCGTGGGAACCCTGTTAATAGTGCTGGGCAAAAATTTATCTTAATTAATCGCATCCAAAATTAAAATTTGTTTTGACATAATTGCAGTGTGTGTACTGTGTATATTTATTAGGTATACATAAATAAAAAGCACATAATATTTGACTAGATATTCTTCAAGACACTAGTATTCAGCTTAAAGTGACATTTAAAGGCTTAACTAGGTTAACTAGGGTAAAGTTAGTGTAATTAGGCAAGTCATTGTATAACAGTGGTTGGTTCTGGAGACAATCCAAAACAAATATTGCTTAAGGGGGCGAATAATATTGACCTTAAAATGGGTTTAAAACAATTAAAAACTGCTTTTATTCTTGCCGAAATAAAACAAATAAGACTTTCTCCTGAAGAAAAAATATTATAGGAAATACTGTGAAAAATTCCTGAATTTGTTCAACATCATTTGGGAAATATTGGAAAAAGAAAACAAACTTCACAGGAGGGCGAATAATTCTGACTTTAACTCTATTATATATGAATATGAGTGTATAGTGACCAATGAGGCTGAAGCCGTTGTGGAAGTCGGGCTGCTGGAGAGCGAAGGCCCAGCCGATGGTTTCCCCCAGAGCGGGCAGCGGCTGCAGGGAGGGACCAATGCTCTCCGGGACGCTGCTGATGGCGATGTACGCACGCCCGTCATTCGCCACAACATACGAGTGCAGGTCATTGTTGGAAAACTGCACTGGAGACGCAGAATCACCCACATAGATCCGGCCATTCAGCTTCCCGTTCATGCGCTGAGGTTTACCTGCAGATCCGGAAAACATGATCATTAAAGAGCACCGCTTTTTACAAGATGTAAAATAATCCTCTGATGTCTCTAGAGAAGTTTCAGCTCAAAATAGCACACAAATAATGTTTTCTAACTCTCTGATACTGACCGTTTTAGGCTTTGATCCTAATTGTGGTGTTTTGGTGACTGTCGCTTTAAATTCAAATGAGATTGTGCTCTTTTCAGAAGAGGGCGCAGCTACAGACGGCTGTGCGTCACTATAGCGACAGATATAAAACAGCACTAGCTGTGTTGTAAGTGCTTGTCAGGTCTGCATGTTGCCAGTGTGAGTGTGTGCTTCATGCTTCTGTCAGTCTATGGAGACTCATCTCACTGTTCATCTGTGCTTCATCTAAAACTCCACATCTATAATCCTCTTAGTCTATGCTGACATTATCTTCAGCAGCTCAAACACTCTAATGGCTAATGGACAGATGGCTGCTTCTCACTCAGGGCTGCTGTTTATGCTAATGAGGGAGAGATGGGCACTAGTGGGCGGGGCTTTCCCCTTCTGATGACATGTCATGTTTACTATTAGAGGCTGGAGATATTCACACACTGCTGACACACAACTGTGTTTAAACCCCTTATAAAAGTGATTTCTGCATAATGGGTGCCCTTTAACTGGACGTGCAACATGGAATAATTCATAACATGGAATAAAATACATGCTAAAATCTGTAAACATGTTTTATTTTAGTTAATAAACAAGGCAACATGTCTCATTTACTGTTTAGTTTAAGTTGAAGTACTCAAATAACAAACAAAAATAATAATATAATTGTAAAAACTATATATCAATTAAAAAAGCTAAATACACTAATAATATAAAAAAATGGCACAGACTAAAATAACTAAATATATTAAAACTGTCACTTTTATTAGCTTTTATTTATTTATATTGCTTTAGAACTTTAAACAAAATTGGGAAATATTGCGTTGGCAACAAACTAAATAAAATGTCAAAACTTTTTTTTTTATGGCGACGCGGTGGCGCAGTGGGTAGCACGTTCGCCTCACAGCAAGAAGGTCGCTGGTTCGAGTCCCGGATGGGTCAGTTGGCATTTCTGTGTGGAGTTTGCATGTTCTCCCCGTGTTGGCGTGGGTTTCCTCCGGGTGCTCCGGTTTCCCCCACAGTCCAAACACATGCGGTATAGGGGAATTGGGTAAGCTAAAATTGTCCGTAGTGTATGTGTGTGAGTGAGTGTGTATGAATGTTTCCCAGTGATGGGTTGCAGCTGGAAGGGCATCCGCTGCGTAAAACATATGCTGGATAAGTTGGCGGTTCATCCCGCTGTGGCGACCCCAGATTAATAAAGGGACTAAGCCGAAAAAGAAAATGAATGAATGAACTTTTTTTATTGCTTACATTTCCCAGTAAAGTCTGAAGTATTTTGGCCTAATTTTCTAAAAGTATTAAAGTATAAAGTCTACAAAAGCACCTTTACGAACAACATTTAGCATCTTTTTGCACAGTGAAATAAATTTATTGTGGATATTCTTGCATACTGCAACAAATGTTTTTTGTTGCAGTATGCAAGAATATCCAAACATTGTACATTCCTGTATATTGCAATAAAAAAATTGTACATTCATGCACACTGCAATGAAAACAGCATTGTGTATCCTTGCAAATTCCAATAAATAGTGCTGCATATCCTTATTGTTAACGGCTCATTTAAAGCTCTTTAGATATTTTTAGTTTATGATCACTCATTCATTTTTCTTCAGCTTAGTCTCTATTTTAGGGGTCGCCACAGCGGAATGAACCGCCAACTATTCCAGAATATTTTTTTTACACAGCAGATGCCCTTCCAGCCGCAACCCAGTACTGGGAAACACCCATACACACTCATTTACACACGCAGTCATACACTACGGCCAATTTAGTTAATCAATTCCCCTATAGCGCATGTGTTTGGACTGTGGGGGAAACCGGAGCACCCGGAGGAAACCCACGCCAACACGGGGAGAACATTCAAACTCCACACAGAAACGGCAACAGGCCCAGCCGGGACTCGAATGAGCGAACTTCTTGCTGTGAGGCGACAGTGCTAACCACTGAGCCACCCCCGTTTCTGATCATTTATTTTTTAAATTGATTGAAGGCAGCCATTCAAACATGCCAACTCACCCTCTGCGACGCAGTCCTTGCCATTGCCATAGTAACCAGGTTTGCAGTGGCAGCAGAAGCCGCTGCTGTAATCTCTGCAGTCGGCAAACACAGAGCACTTGTGACTGTTGCTGGAGCACGACTCGTCGTTATAAGAAAACACTGCAACAATAAACAGCACAACAAAATCAGTTCGTTTAACAATACGACCAGTGTTCTGTGTTGTTATTGAGTTATTGAATTAAATTTAAAAAGTCTTGCAAAACTGATAATAAAAACTCAACTTATAGAGTTATTTATATGAAAATTTGTTAATAAAATAATAAATATAAATAAATGATTGATAATAAAATAAATAATTATTTATTAATAATTATCATTTAATAAAATTTTAAATAGTTACACAAAGCATTATGGAAGTGGATCCAGGAATTTTCATTTTTCGTTTAGACCCAGAATTTTAATTTCGGTGCATCCCTATTAAATAGACTTCAGCTTTTATATATATGCATGTCTTTATTTGTTCGAACTTTGTTTAAACATGTTTTAAACATCAATAAATATATATAAAAAATACAAAAATTATATTATATATACTTACTTACTCCCAGGGCGGTTTATATCAAAGTTGATATTTAGCCACACCATGTTGGTGTTTTGTAACATCTAATTTTTACGAGGTGGGTCGTTAGCCCAATGCTCACCCCCCAACCTGGAGGACCAGGACATACACACATACACTACGGACAATTTAGCTTACCCAATTGACCTATAGCGCATGTGTTTGGACTGTGGGGGAAACCGGACCTACACCAACACGGGGAGAACATGCAAACTCCACACAGAAACGCCAACTGGCCCAGCCGGGACTCAAACCAGTGACCTTCTTGCTGTGAGGCCACAGTGCTAACCACTGAGTCACCATGCCACCCCATATATATATATATATATATACAGTTGACGTTAAAATTATTCACCCTCCTGTAAACTATTTATTCTTTTTCAAAGAATAATTGCTGTATAGCTGTAATTGACTGCAAAGGATTTGCAAGCAAGTATTAAAAAGTGAAAGTTTGATTTATGATTATTATTCTGTGCCATTACTTTTGGTCCCTTAACAAGTGGGAGGCACATATGCAAACTGTTGTAATTCCTACACCGTTCACCTGATTTGGATGTAAATACCATCAAATTAAAGCTGACAGTTTGCAGCTAAAGCACATCTTGTTCGTTTAATTTCAAATCCATTATTCTTTCTTCTGGCTGTTGTTATCAGTCTCACATTATTGTTTTCCTCTTTCTGAAAGTCTTGATAACACCATCTTGGAGATTTTCTGTTATTATTTCAGCAAATAGGATTGTAGAATAATGATTTGTTGTACTCTCCCATTCACTGCGCTCTAAGTTTACTATGACCACTTCCAATGCTGAAAAACACGTAAATGTGAAAAATGTCCAATATCGTATCTCACCGTTGACGTCTAGCTCGTCTTCATCGATGATTACCACCTGAGGGCGCTGCGGCGGCTGAGGTGCAGACTGAGGCCGCAGCGGCTGCAGGTATTGGTTCTGCAGGTATTGGTTCTGCAGCTCGTCAGGCGTGGACGACTCTGAAAACACCTCCGGACGCGACGTGAGCGTTTTATACGGTGCTTCAGCCGTCTGCTGATCCTCATAATGGGATGTCCACAATTCAGGAGCAGGAGTGTCCATCACTGTGAGATGCTTGTGGTGTGTCGTCATGGAAACGGATGGTTCAGGAGCAGGTGTGTCAATCACCGTGACCTCCGTGACCTCTTTAACCTGACCGGGTTTGATGTCAGTGAATATCGGAGACATGCCGATCTCGTAAACCCAAACGCCAGGCTGGCCCGAGTTGGTCTCCCTTAAAATGTTAAAGAGAAGTTGCAGCTCATTAATTTGCAAAATAACAGTTCACTTAGAGACATTAGCTGTGTCTCAATTCGCCTACTTATACTACGTCCTAAAAGTTACTGTTACTCTAAACTTTATTGTCCCCTTCTGCGCGATTTGTTCTGCAGCGTAAAAACTTTACAACACATATTGTACCACGCAATTAAGACAAACATTGAACAACATTAATAGTACTAACAGGAAAAGTATGTTCTTGTATTGTGAAGAAAAAGATCATCTAAAATATTGAGTAAAAACAACATGTTTTTGTGAAATGATGCTACATAAAACATACCTGCACTAAACTAAAACACAGACATACTGATTAAAAATGTTAATTCACTTTCATCCAGCAGGTGGCGCCTAAACAACAGCATGAATGACGGCATTTCCTTGGTTACGGATATAAGCAAAGCAGCATGACATCAAATCTAGCGCAATTTTGTCGATTTTATAAACTAAACAGCATCCCATTCATTTTCCTTCAGCTTAGTCTTTGATTTATCAGAGATCGCCACAGTGGAATGAACTGCCAACTATTCCAGCATGTTGTAAGCAGCAGATGTCTTTCCAGCTGCAACCCAGTACTGGGAAACACACACACACACACACACACACACACTCATTGGCCAATTTAGTTCATCAATTCCCCTAAAGCGCATGTGTTTGGACTGTGGGGGAAACCAGAGCACCCGGAGGAAACCCACGCCAACACGGGGAGAACATGCAAACTCCACACAGAAACGCCAACTGACCCAGCTGAGGCTCGAACCAGTGACCTTCTTGCAGTGAGGCCACAGTGCTAACCACTGAGCCACCGTGCAGCCCCCCCAACAGCATCCCAACATTTGCCAATTAAATTCAGACAAACTTTAGCATACACCTATACAAATAAAAAATTACAAATACAACACTGAATATCTTATATAATTCTTGACTGAAGAAAAAAAGAAATTAACATCTTGAGTAAATTATAATTTATATAATAAATATATACACTCACCGGCCACTTTATTAGGTACACCTGTCCAACTGCTCGTTAACGCAAATTTCTAATCAGCCAATCACATGGCAGCAACTCAATGCATTTAGGCATGTAGACATGGTCAAGACGATCCGCTGCAGTTCAAAGCGAGCATCAGAATGGGGAAGAAAGGTGATTTAAGTGATTTAAGTGAACGTGGCATGGTTGTTAGAACAGGAAACTGAGGCTACAATTCACACAGGCTCACCAAAATTGGACAATAGAAGATTGGAGAAACGTTGCCTGGTCTGATGAGTCTCGATTTCTGCTGCCACATTCGGATGGTAGGGTCAGAATTTGGCATCAACAACATGAAAGCATGGATCCATCCTGCCTTGTATCAACGGTTCAGGCTGGTGGTGGTGGTGTAATGGTGTGAGGGATATTTCTTGGCACACTTTGCTCCTATTAGTACCAATTGAGCATCGTGTCAATGTCACAGCCTACCTGAGTATTGTTGCTGACCATGTCCATCTCTTTATGACCACAGTGTACCCATCTTCTGATGGCTACTTCCAGCAGGATAACGTGAGAAAAAAACACAGGCAAAAAAGGGTCCAACCCGGTACTAGCAAGGTGTACCTAATAAAGTGGCCAGTGAGTGTATATAAAACATTAGCTGTGCACTTACAAAGCGAGAGCATCAACGGCCTCCTCGTTGTCTTCTGTGATGCGATAGTAATTTCCTTGCGTTTTTGACCACACAAACCATCCAGTGACCAAACCTTCATTAAAGCCAACCTGAACAGGCTGATCTTCATCTGCTATGAGCGTGGAGCCGAACTGCATGCCCTCTTCTGGATACAGCAGGATGGCGTAAGACTTTAGCTCCATGTTGGCTATAACCAGCTGAAAAGTATTTTTCTGCTGTCCAGAGAAAAACAAATGCTGCATTATGCATATTGCTTGCAAATTCCTCCAAAAATGCATATTGTTATCAATTGCAAAATAACATTGCACATTTGTTAAATATTAGAAGACAGAAAGGTTGTACATTATTGCATATTGCAAGATGAATTATTGCATGTCGCCTCAAACAAGTAGCATATTTTTGTATATTGTAATAAAAAAATGTTGCATATTATCACATATTGCAAGAAGCACAGCACATTATTGCATTTCACAAGACAAAAATATAGCATATTTTTGTATATCACGAGAAAAACACACTGCATGCTGTAAGAATTAACAAGGCATATTACTGCATATTGCAAAAAAGGACATTATATATTAGAAGACAAAAAGTTGTACATTATTGAACATGGCAAGAAATAAGTGAAGTTTCACAAACTAATTTCGAGAGGAGCACGTGATATGATTGAGCACGACTGGTTACTCATAGGTAATCAGTATTAATCCAATCAGATCGATTCAAGCTCACAATAAATAAACCGATTTCCTCTACCGATCTATCTTCATTTCGGAAGAATCCCCCCTTCCACCCCATCTCCACCTTTTTTCCTCCCTTTTCTAAGGGGAGCTCTCGAGACCTACCTGATCTCGAACCCCTTTATATGCTTACTTGACTGGGCGGGAGCCTTGAGCTCAATTATCTTCGAGCTCAGGGTTCTCTCCCGGGACAGCATGCCAAACCTGCTATTCACGCTAAAGCATATCTAAGTGGGAACTCTTGAAATGGTGTTTATCAAGACAACGATGTTTCATTTTATTGCATATTGCAAGATAAAAAAAGTTGTATATCATTGTATATTGCAAAGTAAATGTTGTATGTCACCAGAAAAAAACATTGCATATTGCAAGAAAAAAAAGGAGCATATTTTTGTTTATTGCAGGAAAACATTGTTATATATTGGAAGAACAAAATGCATACTGCCAGAGCTTACCACATTATTGTATTTGGCAAGAAAAATATTGCATATTATAAGAATTTCTGCATATTATTGCAAAAATATATATTTTTTTTTAAAGCATATTTTGTTACAATATGTATATTGTAAGAAATACTGTTGTGTTGCATTATTGAATTTAGCATAAAACGATGCTTACTTTACTGCAAGTACTACTTTAACCTTAACAAATTATTGCAAACATATGGCATATTATCACATATTGCAAGAACAAAATGTTTTTTTACGTTGCAAAAAATTATTACGATGCATGTTGTTTTTAAAAATATTATAAAAAGAAAAGCATATTATTGCATATCACAAAAAAACTAAATGTAGCCTATTTTTGTATATTGTAAGAGAAATGTAACATTATTACAAAATTATTTGCAAAAAATAAGCAAATTTATATCATATATATATAGCATATTTTTTAATATCACAACAAAAATAAATATTGTAAAAATAAACAAAGCATAGTATTTAATATTACAAAAAAAAGCATATTATTGCACATTTCAAGAAAACATCAGGCATAATGCAAGAAAAGAAAATATTTAAAACAAATACACTGCAAAAAATACTTCCTTACTTAGATTTTTTGTCTCGCTTCTAGTCCAAATATCTACAAATTCTTAAATGAAGAAACATTTTATAAACAAGAAGAACATATGGTCTTGTTTTAAGAAAAAATAAGTAAAAATGTAGTGAGTTTTTCCTTAAAACAAGCTAAATAATCTGCCAATGGGGTGAGCAAAATAATCTTATATCAAAAGGAAAAACTAGATTATTTTGCTTACCCCATTGGCAGATTATATTGCTTGTTTTAAGATAAAACTCACTTAAATATAGCATATTATTTCTTAAAACAAGACAATATGTTTTGCTTGTCTAGAAAATGATTCTTGATTTAAGAGTTTTGAAATATTTGGACTAGAAACAAGACAAAAACTTAAGAAAAGCATTTATTGCAAGTGTGACTTGAATGGCATTGCATGTACCGTGAACTCTAGCTCATCTCCTCTTCCTTGTTCAGTTTGCGGCGTCATGTTTTCCCAGGTTGCGATGATTACATGAGTGGGTTCAATCTCATCTTCTGAAGGAAACGCCTGCCTGATATGTTCTGAAGCTTTCTGGAGCACATCAGGGCTTTTATCCTGCCGGAAGAAGACTTTACCGTCACCATCGCCTGTGTCCAGATCTCCTAGAAATGCTGCGATCATGCCAAACTTAGCTGGCATCTTCCCCAGGTAGTCAGACTGAGCGCTGGGTTCAGCCACAGATATGAAGCCATTGGTGCTGACCTGCAGAGAATGCAGAAAACAACATAAAGCATAATTAAACACAGATCTAAAGCAATCTGGATCTGTTGAACACTTGTTAAACTCAATAAAACCGCTGTGAAGTAAACCGCACCCTGAGTGCTATAAAGAGACCCAGTCCATGATCTTGACAAGCTAATCTTGTGTTTTTCAACCTAATGTTTTTCATGACAAGTGAAAAATCTTAGACACACTGTAAAAAATGCTGGGTTCCACACAAACAATTTGTGTAGGGGCAACATGAAGGAATTAAGTTAACCTATTAGTTTTTACAAATTCAATTGCATAGAACATTAAAAAAATTAAGTTGTCTCAAAGAAAACTCAAGAATTGGGCTGTTTCAGCTCATTTAAAATCAAAGCAAACATAGTTTTTTGAGTGCATGCATATCTAGAGAGTAGAGTACAAAGCTAACCACATATGCAATGTGTTGCATGTTATAAAAAACAATAAATATGCAATAAAAACATTGCATATTCCTGCAGCTTGCAGAAAAAAATGCATTTACTTGCATTTTGCAAATGTTATAAAACTTATTTTTACATGATGCAAAAATGGATATTCTCGCACCATACAATAAAAACAGTGTATTCTTGCAAAACTCCAATGAAAAAATGGCATATTCTTGGACATTACTGGGGGAAATTACATATTCTAAACAGTATTACTGTAAAATAGTTACTTATTCTTATTTAAATTTTTTACATGCAAGAAAAAATCCATATAAAAAAATGCATGTTCTTGTATAGTGCAATAAAACAGCAGTGCTGAATATACTCTTGCATATTGCAGAAAAAAGGAACATTAATGCATGCATCTTAAATCATGTAATAAAAAATGAATTTTTACGTATAGTGCAACAAGATAAGCATGTTTCTCCATACTGTATGTAGATAAACCATTTTTATGCATCTCATAATAAAAAATGGTAGCATATTTTTGATTCTTGCAATACAATGTTGCATAAACTTGTATATTGCAATAAAAATAGCCCAGTCTTGATCTCGCAATCTCGCTCTCACTCTTTCTTTGACTTTGTGGTAAATGGGTCTCTGTGAGGACAGTCTCTCTCGCGAGGACTAGTCTGAAAGAATTTGGTTTTGTTTGGTTTGTGTCTAAAATCTATTGAGAATGCAATGTGTTTGTTCATGAACTCGTCCAGTAATACCTCGGAGAGGGTGTAGAAGTGAGCAAGTCACGCGATATACATTAACAGCACCCAGATTAACTTCTGTATTATTCCATTAGGTCCAGGAGAGTGTGCTGCTTTGTGTATGTTTTGTTTTTTAGTTAGATTAGTTTAGTTAAGACTTTTGCTATGTTGAAGATGTTTCTTTTCATGCTTTTCTTTTAGATTAGATTAGATTAGATTAGATTAGATTAGATTAGATTAGATTAGATT
>CAIGQV010000990.1:712676-728984 GCA_903798115.1 Danio jaintianensis
AAAAAAAAACTAACTAGCTTGTTTCAGTTTGAGCTGTAAATTCTCTGATTAGAAAGAAATAAAGATTTAATCTGCTATGAATGTAAAGGCCAGTAATACTGTGTTTCCACATAAACAGATATTCTGGTTTGTACAGTATAAGAAAAACACTCAAGGACATTGTTGAAGCTGCTGGAAATATTTACAGCAAAAACAAATCAAGGAAGAAATATCTATTATGAAACAAATCACTCTTTTTTGTCTTCATTTATTATTCATTCATTCATTCATTCATTTTCTTTTCAGCTTAGTCCCTTTAGTAATCTGGGGTCGCCACAGTGGAATGAACCGCCAACTTATCCAGCATATGTTTTACACAGCGGATGCCCTTCCAGCTGCAACCCATCACTGGGAAACATCCATACACACTCATTCACACACATACACTGCAGACAATTTAGCTTACCCAATTCCCCTATAGCGCATGTGTTTGGACTGACTAAGCTGAGGCTCGAACCAGCGACCTTCTTGCTGTGAGGCGATCATGCTACCCACTGCGCCACCGTGAGGCCCTCATTTATTATTCATCAATATTTATGACGGACAGTTTTACATACACAATCACATGCATTTATCGGTCACACAATAAGGTTTCATTAGTTAATCTATTTGCTAACATGAACTAATAATGAACAATAATTGTACAGCATTTATTAATCACAACATTTACTAATGCATTATTAACATTCAAATTCATGTTAACATGAACTAACGATGACCAACAGTATTTTCATTAACTAACCTAAACATGAACACTGTAATAAATTTGTTCATTGTTTGTTCTTGTTAGTAAATGCATTAACTAATACAGCCTAATTGTAAAGTGTGATCCATATATCTTATGTGTTAAATTTAGAAAAGTATTAACACAGATTTAAAAAAAAAAAAAACACTGCAGGATAATCACTATGTCTCATTTACAGATGTATTTAAGCAGCACGTAAAGATGGAAAGACTGTTTTGTTCACAGGAGGTGAAAAATCTCCAGATAATATCAAGATCATTATCAACAGAGAGCAGCACATGGACTGTTGCATGAAACCAACTGACCAAAAACAAACAGAACAAACTGGTTTAACAGGCCTATAATGCTCAGTATATGTTCTCTGTCAACAGGATTTGGTCCAGAGTTTCACTTATAAAGCTGCTTGATAAAAATCATAAGGTCACAATTATTTAACATGATTATCATTATCACGATTATTTAACATGATTATGATGGGCCATATATTTGTACATAAAAATGTATAGTTGAAGTTGAATTATTAGAATGATTATTATTATGAAAGTGGGCAGCACGGTGGCACAGTGGGTAGCACAATCGCCTCACAGCAAGAAGGTCGCTGGTTCGAGCCCCGGCTGGGTCAGTTGGCATTTCTGTGTGGAGTTTGCATGTTGTCCCAGCGAGCACTCGAACCAGCAAGTTTGCATCTTGTTTTGTGTTGATGCATGATAAACAATAAATTCATTAAAGTTTTGAACCACTTGAGTGTGAGTAAATGATGAGAAAATGAAGGACAAATCTAGAGCTGTGACCTCTTTAAGAATGAAAATTAAAAACTTGTCAAGACTAGAATGACAATGTTGTGGCAGCAAACAATGGCATGCATTTCTGTCACGGGATTGTAAAAAAAACAGTCAAAAAGGATCCAATTGCAAGTGTTAGTTTATTAACAATGTAGATCAAAAAAAAAAAAGGCAACAGTGAGCGATGCAACGTGAACGAAGTCTTAGAGCAGGAATCACAACGAGACATTAATACAGGCCAGCCTAGCAGATCCTGACGAGACACAGGGAGAACATACATAAGTAACGAACTGACAATGAGGTCCTGGCTTACAGCTCTTAAATAGTTGAGCTAATAGCCATCAGCTGGAACTGCTGATTAGACCCGCTGATCACGTGATGTAAACAAACACGCATCAGAGCACATGGAAAGCGACAACATAACCCATGTGACATACAAACAACATGAATGACAGAACGCGTGCACCTGACAACTGTGACACATTTCAACAGCTAAAAGTGAAATATAAAAAAGACAAATATATATATATAGGTGCAAAAGCCAGACAAAAATGGTTCAGGTAAAAAAACAACAGCTGAAAGTAAGTAAACAAACCACAGTACATATTGTACTGTACATCAGGACACATTTAAGTGATGCTTTCTAGAGGCTGAAAACAGATATCACAACATCCAATATTGTTAAACTTCATCATTGATTTTCCTTCGGCTTAGTCTCTATTTCAGAGGTCACCACAGCGGAATGAGCCGCCAACTATTCCAGCATATGTTTTACGCAGCGGATGCCCTTCCAGCTGCAACCCATCCCTGGGAAACAATTCATCAACAGTTCATCAATTCCCCTATAGCGCATGTGTTTGGACTGTGGGGGAAACCGGAGCACCCGGAGGAAACCCACGCCAACACGGGGAGAACATGCAAACTCCACACAGAAACGCCAAGTGACCCAGCGGGAACTCGAACCAGCAACCTTCTACTGTAGCTGTGAGGCGACAGAGCTAACATTTTGTCGTACTGGAGAACCTAGTTTATATCATCAATGAAAAACAGAAGTACTTTGACTGGGAACCATATATGAACATTAAGTAAAATGGGAATACTGACTGTACCTTTATATACAGCTGAAGAGTAAATGATCAGCCCTCATGTAAGGTTTGAATTCTCTTACAAATATTTCCCAAGTGCAGTTTAATGAAGAGAGTATTTTTTTCAGCACATGATTAAACACAATAGTTTTAATAACTGATTTAATAACTAACTTTTGTTTTTGCCATGATGACAGTGCATAATATTTTACTAGACATTTCGCAAGATATTGATATTCAGCTTAAAGTGACTTTTAAGTCGTTTGACAACAGTGGTTTGTTCTGTAGCCAATGAAGAAAAAACTTAAGTCTTAAATCTTAAGTGGGATAATAATATTATAATTTCATGTAAATGTCAAATAATAAATAATGTTAAAGAGCCCCTATTATGCATTAAAAAGGGTCATATTGTGGTTTTGGGGGTCTCCAACAACAGGCTGATCTGCATGCAAGGTCAAAAAACACTTTCATTGTCTTATAATATGCATTTATTTTTACCTAATTATCCCAATGACTCCCATATGATTCGTTCATCAATTAATTTGTTCCCAAACCCCTCCTTAGCGCGAAGCTGAGCGCTGATTTAACCGATGACAGTCTGTTGCGATTGGTCCAGCGTTCAGCACGAGAGAAACGCCCACCACGGCTTCAACAATATTGAAGTAGTCAGAGTGCAGAGTGTTTGTGTGAGCATACCTGCCAACACTCTCGTTTTTCCCGGGAGTCTCCTGTATTTCAGACCCATCTCCCTCCACCCTACCGTTTTGTTATTTCTCCCGGAAATTCCTGTAATTTCACGCGATAAAAGAATATAAAGAGTTAACCAGATACAGTACAAGCGGTTACAAGTAACAAAACACAATTAAATACAAAATTTGCAAGCTAGAGAAAACAAGGAGGCAACCATTTTAATTGCACTTACTTACACTTGTGAAATGGAGGAGGAAACTGGTCCATCAACTGTGTACTGTAAAGTTCCTGTCAAGCTCTGCAAAGTCCCATATATCAATAGTCTTTTCTGATCCTTCCTTTAACAAACAAATCCCCCGTTGTAAGCGTGTAGATTGCTGAAGCACTCACAGCACAAGGCCTGGGCTATAATGCTGAGGTATTTTTGCAAAAATAAACTTGAACCACTGACTCTTCACAGCCTCATCTTTGGGTAGGGAAAATAACACTAATTTTCCCTCACACTTCCAATAATATCCAGCTGAGCACAGCGTCTTCGCGACATGATTCAACCGGGGTCTGCTACAGTGTTTTTCTTCCTGCCACTCTGTTTGTGGGCGGGGCCGGAGGTTTCAATTTTCCCGGGATTGCGCGCGCAACAAATGGGCGGGGCTTAAGTTCCGTATCAAGACGATTCATTTGAAGCACTATGAGTCGACTCTTTTATAGATGAATCAATAGTTTTAAACACTGCCCACTTTCAGATTTAAGCCTTAGCTGGATATTTCACTTCACTTACAGCTGTGTTATGCACTACATGGAAGGTCATTTTCAAAAACCCATAATAGGGGCTCTTTAAATAAATGTATGTTACGTTTTATGTTTATTTTAGTGGTCTTGTTCATTAACCAACTGTCACTGCGCAAATGTCCATGCCTAATTTATTGCAAATAAACCTTTGTAGAGACGAAAAATTTCAATAATGCAATCTATTTATATTTATATTTAATAGTGTAAATATTTTTAAATCTTGAAAGAGTCGTATTGTATGTGGAAACCCCCCAGAAAATCCACAACTTCTAATTTTGTTTATAAAGAAGAGAAATCAAGCCCCATCATATTGCATTTTAGAATTCTGCCATACTTTATGCATATTATATTACTAATGAACGGACTATTAATTTAATAATTAACTTTAACTGTAAAAAAAAAAACCCGCTACCATTTGGCTTTTATTTTGAAAGTAGCACGCTGCTCTGTGACTTTTATTTTGAAACGCCTTAGCGGTGAAGCCGAGAGTTGTCTGTCTGTCAGTCAGTCGGTGTGTTTGTCATGACAGGATTGGATTTAACGTCATTCTGATCTGGTAAGAGTTATGATTTATGTTTTTTAATCATCATTATTTGCTCATATCTATATAAATATCACAAGCGGATGTTTTTAATCAGATATTGGTTGTTTATCGTGTGTCTCGTGCGCTAAAGCTAAACGCTCATGTCACCTTTACGAATATTCGACACTTCAACCACTGTCAGTTGAGCTTATATTCAGTTTATTAATCATTTATTAAGCCACTAACAGAAAATTAATCAGTTCTTAATGTCCACGATCAGGTAAATACATTTTCAAGGAAACCAGATCAAGTTTATAAAATATAATTTAATTAAAATGCTAATTTGTTTACTCTTTACAATCTAGTAGAGTATTTTAAAAGGTCGTGTACGTATTTAATAGTATTTTATTTGACTCTGATTCATTTATTTTTGGCTGTTAATCATTCTTTAGTGTAATAATAGTTGAATAGTCATGATGAGGAGGGTTACTTTCACTTTTGTATTCCTGTAACGTTATAAGAGAGATATTTTACTGTGTGGCGTTATGAAAATAATAATAATAATAATAATAATATCAATAATAATAATATCAATAATTCGTGTGTTATGTTTGTCATGTTATTATATCATTGTATTTACGATGTACATTAAATAATACCCTGGCTCAACAATTGCATGTCACAAAAACATGGTAATACTATGTTTGTTTGTTTGCTTTTATTATTTATTCACATAAAAATGATGAATTGTTTGTTTTATTTTCAATTTTCAGCTCTAATGTGAAGGCCTTGAAGGTAAGACTAAGTAAATACAATCTATAAATATGATACTGATATTGTAAAGTTTTATTTTGTGTCATTAATATGCAAGTTTGTATTAGCATCTATATATAATGCTCTTTATAATATTTGTATCATTTATATTTATGCAAATTGTATGATAATTAATTTTTTTTAATGTCTATAACTTTTTACTGAACATAAAGTAAATGAAAATGAGAGTTATAGCTTTTGAAACTAACAGAAATAAAATGTTTGTGTGTATTTTACTCTCATTTTTGAAGCAGTAACATCTTTCTTAATGGTTTTAGATCTAGTTAACATCATTAACAGTTCTTGTTGTTGGTCAAATGTTCTCCATTTAGGTGTGGAAATGGAGCAGTCAGATCCTTCTCCGTTAAAGCGCTTCGTTCTGGCCAAGAAGAAGATCAGCGAAGTTTTCGAGCAGCTCTTAGTTTACGTTCAGGAGGGCTGCGAGTTTGTAAAAGGTGAATTTTATTTAATTGATGTGAATTTTCTGTTGATAAACATCACACATATTCTTTATAGACTACTCCAAAAGCTTGTTTAATAATACATAAGCTTTATGCTTATATAAAAGTTAGTAATAGTTGTTACTAGGACTGCACGATATTGGAAAAATCTAATATTGCGATATTTTGTTTTGCTGTAATATATATTGTGATATGAATATCATTTCACCAGATGATTTATAGGTCTACTTGGAAAGATTTCAATAATTTAGATCGACTGAGGTGATCAAGTCTTTTTCTATGCAGTGGATCAGCATAAAATATAATAAATTACAATCATATATAAAAAGGACAATGCAAAAATAGAAGTGAAATAAACAGTGCTTTATGGTTTTCTGGAGAGTCTAACGGTATTCAAACAACCAGACGTAAAATAACATGGTCATCATTGTATAAATAATTGTATACGATAATATGTGTCTATCTGCAAAAGTCTGCAGAAGTCTCTAATTGACTATTTCATATTTTCTAAATGTAAGACACACTTTTGTTATTGTTATTTTTTATGATTTTCTAATGTGGTCAACAATTTAATTTGTTTGAGGATCTGAAACATTAAAGTGTGACACATGCAAAAAAAAAAAAGAAATCAGCAAGGGTGCAAAAAAACCACCTTCACACCACTGCGTGTTTGGCATTAAGCTGAAATAGTTTATTAAATATTTTTTTTCTTATTAGGAATATGTTTGTGTATTTCTTATTATTGACTGATATTGTTACATAATATAAGTACCTTCAGAGTTATGATTTAGTTATTGAGTTATGACAACGAATGTACAGTAATTTTGTATATCTTTACTACAGTAACCTTTGAATTGAAACTCCCTGTATCATTCTAAGACTTTTACTGAAACTTATTTGATCAAATATTGCTTTTGTATTTATATGAATTATAGTTTATTTATATGAAAAATGGATGTTAGGTATTTTTTCCTGCTACAATTTTACCGCCTTGAAGTCCTATGGCAATCCTTCCCCTCTCTCCTCTCCCCACGCTTTCCTGTCTATACTCTTTACTGTCCTATCAATTAAAGGTGGAAAAATAAAATAAATGTTGAGTACACGATAAAAAACGAAAGGAAATAAATATTATGTTTTTTGTTTGTTTTCCAGTTACATGTAAGTAACATCAAATGAGATTACTTTAATATTTAATAAATATATAATAATTTTAATAAATAATCTAATCCTGCGATGTGACTATTGCAGATACACAGATTGTGATATCGATGCTCAAACGATATATTGTTCAGCCCTAATTATTACAGCTCGGGTCAATATTTTGTGTCTAATAGTTTAGTTTCATGGGAAGTAGCCGTGTAATAATCAGCATAAAGTACATCCAGCTGGTTGTTATCACAGAATAAAACCTTCAGTCTTATATCAATGCTGCTGATAAAACTGTCACGCTTTATTCTGTCTGGATGTACATTATCCTATACGTGTGTTTTGCTAACTCAACAGAAACCTGTGACGATGAGTCGTTGGAGAATATTGCCAACAAAGACCAGTTGGATGAAGTCGAAGCGTACACCAGCAAACTGTCCATCATTCAGGAGGTGTTGGCTCGCAGACATATGAAGGTGGCTTTCTTCGGCAGGTGAGTTTTGTGTTGCTTGTGTTTTATGGCATGAGTTTGGAGTAAAATATGATTATATGTTGTAATTTAACATGCAGCGTTTACTACAGCCATAGTTCATTGAGATGTGACGCAAACAGCTTTTATTATCGCAGAACGATTACCTCAATGACATTATCGACCGATTAAATTGAATTTGAATTTACACTGATTTTTTGCATAGCCTATGAGTTTACAACACTCGTTTTTTACTACGGTAAAAAGGTTCATTTTCTAATCCTAAAAGTACCTGCAGATATGTAAAAAGTTTTTAGCAAGACATAAAAGTATTGAGTAATTCCAGCGTTATGGATGTGAGATTTGCAGTAAAATCTCAAAACATAAATTCACAGAAAAAGTATATGTTAACATTATATTGAAACATCTGTTTATATTTATCAGAACTACTAACCACAGAGTTATGGGATCAGAAAAATATTTTCTAAGTTTTATATTTTAAATGAGGGAAATAAACATGCATTATGGATGTGACCAGATGAGTCTGCGAGTTTACAGTAATACAACATACTTTGTAGAAATTCTGTGAATTAAACAAGAATCTTTCTCTGCACAACCCAAAAAGAAATAATGCTAATCAAAAGGATAAGAGAAGAAACATGTTTGAATTTTAATTGAATTTTATTTTTTGCATTTATGAGGGAAAAGCTCTGTTATGGATGTGATAGATGTGAAATTTCCACGTGTGACTTTGGTAAATCAAATATAATAGTTTGAAAACATTGACAGAGACATTATTGAGTATTTTTACAGTACTGTAGAACACAAGCCTACACATAAAACTTTCGATATTTTGGTAAACAAATTTTTGACATTTGCATGGAATTGCTCTATTCATAAATGTTAAAGCAGATTCTCATTGTGTATGTGTGCGTGTGTGTGTGTGTGTGTGTTGGAGTGTGCATGTATGTGACATTATTTTTTGTGGTGTAAAAATAGTTTTATAGCAGGCAGATGAAAATTGACCCAAAGGACAACCTAATGTGTTGGCCTAAAGCCTTCATGAAAATATGAAGATAGAAAATTTATATTATTTTTATCGTTGGGGTCATTTAAGAAAAAGTTCAAACTTCAAGATTAAAAAAACATTGTTTAGGTTGTTTTTTTCTGCTGCTGAAATGGTGTCTGGTAGGGCTGCATGATATTGGAATAAAAAACATTGCGATATTTTGTTTTTCTGTGATTTATATATTGCGATTTGAATATGATTTCACAAGATGACTTGAGTAACTCTATTTGGAAAGTGTTTATAATTATAGGGGAGTGCGTCTGCATAAAATATACAAAGTTATACAGAAGTATACCAAATAAAATAAAGCACAGGTGAAAACAATAGAACAAAGATAAAGATGAAATTAAAGCTGCAAGCAGCGATGAAAAGGACCTCGCACCCGGGGCTCACCGCCGCCCGGTGGCCTTAGGATGACAGAGAACAGCGGACAATAATAATTTAAGCCGATATATATAAAAAAAACCCTGAGAAAAATCACTGATTTATGCCAAACGTCCTTCCGTCAGCAGGTGGCGCTATGACTGTGACTCAATATTGGCATGTAGATGTCTTCAGGAGAGGAATCTCATCGACCCTGTGAATTTTCAGGCAGATCAGACACTGTTTGGCAGAGTTATAAGTGCTTCCTCCTCCATGGCGAAGCATCACACTTTAGTTTGGACTAAACTAATGGAACATGGATTCGATGTGATACAATTTGTAAGAGGAGTTTGTTACACCGTAAAACAAGAAACTTCCTGTTGCCAGCAGGTGGCGCTATAACTGTATCTGGATATTGGCATGTAAATGTATTCACATCAGGACTGTTATCAAACATATGGATTTTGAAGCAGATCAGACAATGCATGCCTGAGTCATAACAACTTCCTGTTTCGTGGCGAAGCATCAAAGTTTGTGAGGCCGCCACGGACACGCCCTTTGACGAAAACTCTAGATCTTCGCAATTTAACATCGCCAAGGCCTTTAGATGACAATACCTAATTTTGGTGTTGATCTGATGAAATCTCCTAGGAGGAGTTCGTTAAAATACAACGCCTGGAAATGGCAAAAACAGCACTTTTTCGGCAGAGGAAGTTAAAAATATCCGACTTCCTGTTGGGTTTGAAATTTTGCTCCAAGAGACTTTTTTTGTAGGTTTTGGCATGTTTAATGTGTGTGCCAATTTTCGGATGTATGCGTGAAACGTAGCTCGGGGGCCAGTCCGTCAAATGTGCATAGGTGGCGCTGTCGAGTCATTTTGCCACGCCCACTTCCGAAACCTATAACAAACGTACATTTTTGCCACTTCTGAGGCGTGTGCAAAGTTTCGTGAGTTTTCGTGCATGTTTAAACCCTCCAAATCGCGATTCATTTCGGAGAAGAATAATAAACGGAGCAATTCCAATAGGGCCTACGCACCGTTCCGGTGCTCGGTCCCTCATAAACAGCTCTTCATAGTTTTCGGTGGAGTCTAACAGCACTGAGCATTAAAACACAATAATAAAATGTAAATTAACACCGTACATTCTTTGCTGTGTAAATACTTAAACAATTAATCTTTGTTAAAGTGGCAAACTTTAGAATTTCTTATGCCCAAATGGTTTAAATTTGCTTGAAATCTTGAAAGCATTAAAATGAAAGTCTTTCATACTTCAAGATTAGGTCAAGTTTTATTAAATCCAACGTGACATTGCAGATCCTGTGATGTGAGTATTGCAGATTTGCACATTGTAATATCAAAGCTGAAACCATATATTGTGCAGCTAGTGCCCGGCTTATTTTCTAACCTGTAAGTTAACCGGTGGGTTAATAAATGTTGTAATAATCCTCTGTTCATTGTTTTCTAGAACAAGCAATGGCAAGAGCACCGTCATCAACGCTATGCTGCGTGACCGTGTGCTGCCCAGCGGCATTGGACACACAACTAACTGCTTTCTTAGTGTGGAGGGAACTGATGAAGACAAGGCCTTTCTGAAGACCGAAGGCTCCGAGGAGGAGAAAAGCATCAAGGTATGAGAGAAGTTTATTTCTTTCTAAGCACTAGGCATGGGACTATAGCCAGTTTCAAGGTTTACCGCGGTGTGGAGAAGTCATGGTTTTAAAACCGCTAACATTTTCTCTTATACCGTTCCTGCGGTATATGTGTTATTATAATGTCTTTATTTTATTATTTGTTTACATGTTAGCGAATTTAGAAACTGCAATAAAAAACATGTTGTTTAACATTTGTAAAGAACATGTCAGATATGTTTTTCCTCACACAGACAGTAAATCAGCTGGCTCACGCTCTGCATATGGACGAGAGTCTGGACGCCGGCTGTCTGGTCAAAGTTTTCTGGCCCAAAACAAAGTGTGCTCTGCTCAGAGACGACCTGGTTCTGGTGGACAGGTACATTTCAGTGCTCTCAATTTGCTGCTAATATGAGATATTATGAGCTATTATAGTGCATGTTGATACTTGTATCACAGTTGAAGTCAAAATGATTAGCTCTCCTGTTAAATTTGAATTCTGTTAACAATAAGTGTTGCTTAAAGTAGATTTTTTTTCAAAGCAATTTTTAAACCTAATATTTTCTAATAACTAATTTTCTAATAACTAAAATATATTGAACTTCTCTTTCAGTCCTGGAACTGACGTGACCACAGAGCTGGACAGCTGGATTGATAAGTTCTGTCTGGACGCCGATGTGTTTGTGTTGGTGGCGAACTCTGAATCCACACTAATGAACACGGTGAGCTGTGCACTGGATTCAACATTATGCGGATCAGAGTGTGTGCTTGTGCTGCACAACACTGGAAAAATATACAATGTTGTTGTTGAGTTTTGCCATAACGATATTTCCTGCATTATAATATTTCCTATTATACTATAGAATATTATAACATAAAAGCATCTTATATGTGTAAAAGTATAAAAGGTTGCATATGTTTGTAAATAGGTAATATGTAAATGCTACCACAGTATTATAGTGCTGGAAAAGTTTGAGAATGCACCTGGAAAGTGCTTGAAAAAGTGCTGAAATTTAACTTTGGAAAAGGTGTCAGAATTCTAACTATGTATAATTAACTTAAAATATTTTATGCATTAGAGAATATCATTTATACTGAAGTGTTTATCTGCCCTTTGCGAAATCCCCCGAGAGAGGCCCTGAAATGCACTGAAGCATCCTGGGATAGCATGCATGCCTCAGTGGGTAAAGTAGAGTTCAGTGTGTGTGTGTGGATAAACGCAGCTCTGCATTCCTTTGACCAGCACGCAACCAAACACTGCGCAAACCCTCCTGCTGCTACACATACTTTCCCATATTAGCACACACACGCACACAGAGACACATGCACACACTTCATGCCATGTGACATCATCACTCAATATGCAATATGAGGATATACAGTTGAAGTCAACATTTTTTGTTAAACATTATTTAATTTTTATTCTTTACAAAATATTTCCCAAGTGTTGTTTAATGGAGAGAAGTTTTTTAACACATTAAACTTAATAGATTTATTAACTAATTTCTAATAACAATTTTTTTTGTCTTTGTCATGATGATGATATTTTTCCACTTATTTTGCAAGATACTAGTATTCAGCTTAAAGTGCAATTTAAAGGCTTATTTAGGTTAATTAGGTAAGTCATTGGACAACAGTGGTTTGTTCTGTAGACAAGCGAAAAACACATTGCTTAAGGGGGCTGAAAAAGTTTGAAAGGTTCTGAAAAAGCTTAAATACAATGTTTATATTTGCGTTTAATCTAACAATATTTTATGTTGAGGCTGTTTAACAAACCATCGTTCATTACACACTACAGGACTGCACAATACAATGAAAAACACATTATTATTATAATAATAGTATATGCAAAATCTAATATCTAAGGCATTATATCTAATGATATCAAAGGCCATTTATTTATTTATTCATTCATTTTCCTTCTGCTTAGTCCCTTTAATTATTAGGGGTCGCCACAGCGGAATGAACCGCCAACTATTCCAGCAAATGTTTTACACAGCGGATGCCCTTCTAGCTGCAATCCATCACTGGAAAACATTCACACACACTCATTTACACTCATACACTACGGCCAATTTAGTTCATCAATTCCCCTATAGGTCATGTGTTTGGACTGTGGGGGAAACCGGAGCACCCGGAGGAAACCCACGCCAACACAGGGAGAACATGCAAACTCCACATAGAAACGCCAACTGACCCAGCCGGGACTCGAACCAGCGACCTTCTTGCTGTGAGGCCACAGTGCTAACCACTGAGCCACCGTGCTGCCCCAAAGGCCGTTTATTGTTGATTTAAATTCAAGCAATTAATTATTTTTGTAGTTGTTGTATTTGTTGTTTTCAATGCTAGCCCTCTTCCAAACAGGTCAATATATTAAATATGTCCATAAATCATTAATATTTTGCATACTTAATATCTTTTCATTTTTTTAACATGATGCTTGCCTGATTTTGTATATTCCTTTAGTCCTGTCTTTATTTCTTCATGCTCCGTATTGATTTAATGCTCTAGTTTATTGCTCCTGAACAGCTGATCAGATAAGACTGAATACCTGTGTGTTGTCTTTACGCTGTCAGTGTGTGTGTGTGTGTGTTCAGTAGAGTGTTTCCACCTTTTTGACCTCAACCTTATTATTATTTCTCTTTAAAGGAAAAGCATTTCTTCCACAAGGTCAATGAAAAACTTTCAAAGCCCAACATCTTCATCTTGAACAATCGCTGGGACGCTTCTGCTGCCGAACCCGAATACATGGAGGACGTGAGTTTATTTGGGTCACTATGGTTGTTATAAATTTAAAGGGCACCTTTTATGCAAAAATCACTTTTATAAGGGGTTTAAACCCAGTTGTGTGTCAGCAGTGTGTGAATATCTCCAGCCTCTAATGATAAAAGTTAATTAACTGTATTTGTTCTAATCAGACTTGATAAAAACAGTCTGCAGAAACACTTTGATTGACATTCTCCCTTTGTACGTGTCATCAGGGGTGGAAAGCCCCGCCCACTAGTGCCCATCTCTCCCTCATTAGCATAAACAGCAGCCCTGAGTAAGAAGCAGCCATCCGTCCATTAACCATTAGAGTGTTTGAGCTGCTGAAGATAATGTCAGCATAGACTAAGAGGATTATAGATGTGGAGTTTTAGATGAAGCACAAATGTACAGTGACAGGAGTCTCCATAGACTGACAGAAGCATGAAGCACACACTCACACTGAAGCACACATGCAGATCACTGATCACGCTAGTCCTGTTTTGAATCTGCCACTATGCTGACTCATCAACATTTTTAGCTTGTGCTCTTTTCAGAAGAGGGCAGGTCTCATTTGAATTTAAAGCGACAGTCACCAAAACGCCACAATTAGGATCAAAGCCTAAAGGGTCAGTTTCAGGGAGGTAGAAAACATTATCTGTGGGGTATTTTGAGCTCAAACAAACTCTAGAGACAGCAGAGACGCCTTTTACATCTTGTAGAAATGGGCATAATAGGCCTCCTTCAATGCTCTCAGGTGCGCAAGCAGCACACGGACAGGTGTGTGAACTTCCTGGTGGAGGAGCTGAAGGTGGTGGATCGCGCACAGGCACCGAACCGCATTTTCTTTGTGTCTGCGAAGGAGGTCCTGAACTCACGGATGCAGCGGGCGCAGGGTATGCCAGAGACGGGTAAGAGTGTGATCCTGCCAGGGTTCACGAGGCACAGCCAGCATCACATCTAGTGGATGATGGGAATCATAGATCTGGGTAATTTAAATTAATTGTATTAAAGGGGTCATGAACTATCTGAGATTGTTTTATTATGTACTGTTCTGTGAGGTCCACTTATAATCACTTCATTCATTCATTCATTTTCTTTTCGGCTTAGTCCCTTTATTAATCTGGGGTCGCCACAGCGGGATGAACCGCCAACGTATCCAGCAAATGTTTTACGCAGCGGATGCCCTTCCAGCTGCAACCCATCACTGGGAAACATTCATACACACTCATTCACACACACACACACACACACTACGGACAATTTTAGCTTACCCAATTCACCTATACCACATGTCTTTGGACTTGTGGGGGAAACCGGAGCACCCGGAGGAAACCCACGCGAACACGGGGAGAACATGCAAACTCCACACAGAAATGCCAACTGACCCAGCCGAGGCTCGAACCAGCGACCTTCTTGCTGTGAGGCGAACGTGCTACCCACTGCGCCACGGCGTCGCCCACTTATAATCACTTCTCATCAAAAAACAAGAAATTTAGAAGTCATCGACTATTTTCTGTGCTGTTTTTGACCCTCGTGCTCTGTTTGAGGGGGCGTAGCCAACTGTAGTACAGAATTACACACCCACTGCTCTGATTGGCTGACAGTTTTGCATATTAACAGAGCTGAATAGCCTGTTAAGCAGAAGTGGGCATGGATTTTCTCTGTACACTGTAAAAAAATCCTGGTTGCCTTAAATTTGAAAACTGAATCAAATTAACCTTATGAGTCTATTGAACTTATATTATGTTAAACTGACTTAAACAGCTTGCGTAACTTATAAAATTAAGTTGATTGAAAATGAACATGATTAACTTAGTTTAATAAGTTACTATGACCTAAAAACATATCTGTCAGGACTAATTGATTGACCATATAATTTTTTACAGTGTAGGCGGAGCTTATCCAAACTATTACATCATCGATTAAAACATTCCAGAAGCTGTGGTTTTGCCTTCCATGTAAGCTGATTTTAGAGGAACCACAAAGTGTTGAGTGCTGAAACTCACAGGATGTTATTATAGTATTATGAGCTCTAATATGTCAAAAGATCAAAGGAAATTTGGTTTTTCAGTTCATGACTTCTTTAACACACACAGGAGACTTGCATTGCCAGTGATATGAAGGACTGTCTGCCAAATCAGAAGCTGTACAGACCAGTTGTAGTGCTTAAATATGAAAATATGCAGTTTTATAGTGTTTTATCATGTGTACCAAGATTTATTTATAAACACACACACACACACACACACACAGACACACAGATGGTCACAATAGTCACAATTGCAAACAGTCATAAAGGGCCATTTGAAGTCGTTGTTGCATGTTTTAGTGTGAATGTTTGCCCTTCTGCTAGTTGCATTGATACTCTTGGTGTGCCAAAAAACTGGAGTCTACATGATCCATGTGTGACAATGTTGTACTACTGTGTGTGTTTGCAGGAGGAGCTCTTGCTGAAGGGTTTCAGGACCGACTGAAGGAGTTCCAGAACTTTGAGAGATCCTTTGAGGCAAGTGAGAAATGCAGTGGGAAACCAAAGACCGAAACAAATGTGTATTAAACCCTCCTGTTGTCTTTAATTCAGTATACACTGTTCGCCTTCGGGTCAAAATAAGCCTGTGTGTGTGTTTGTGAGTGTGTGTTTGTGTTTGCGTGTGTTTTTTTTTGCAGATTCAGATCGTGTGTGTTTGCGTGTGTGTGTTTTGGAGATTCATATTGTGTGTGTGTTTGTGAGTGTGTGTTTTGCGTGTGTTTTTTTGCAGATTCATATTGTGAGTGTGTGTTTGTGAGTGTGTGTTTTGCCCGTGTGTATGTTTCACCTGTGTGTGTTTTACAGATTTGTATTGTGTGTGTGTGTTTGTGAGTGTGTTTTGCGTCTGTGTGTTTGCGTGTGTGTTTTGCATATTTGTATTGTGTGTGTGTTTGTGAGTGTGTGTTTGCCTGTGTGTGTTTTGAGTGTG
>CAIGQV010000990.1:732200-749419 GCA_903798115.1 Danio jaintianensis
AGATAGATAGATAGATAGATAGATAGATAGATAGATAGATAGATAGACATAAGGATAGATAGACTGATAGATGGTTAGTCAGATAGATAGATAGATAGATAGATAGATAGATGGATAGATGGATAGATAGATAGATAGATAGATAGATAGATAGATAGACAGACATAAGGATAGATAGACTGATAGATGGTTAGTCAGACAGATAGACAGATGGACAGATAGATAGATAGACAGACAGACAGATGGAGAGATGGACAGACATATAAATAGATAGACTGATAGATGGATAGTCAGGCAAATAGACAGACAGATAGACATATAGACAGACAGATGGACAGATAGATAGATAGACAGACAGACAGATGGAGAGATGGACAGACATATAAATAGATAGACTGATAGATGGATAGTCAGGCAGATAGACAGACAGATAGACATATAGACAGACAGATGGATAGACAGATAATCAGACAGACAGAGAGACACATAAATAGACTGATAGAAGATAGACAGACAGACAGATGGATAGATAGACAGATTGATACTCAGACAGATCGACAGACATATAGTGAGACAGACATAAAGATAGACGGAGAGACAGATAGATAAACTAATAGATAGACAAACAGACGGACAGATAGACAGAGAGTCAGACAGATGGATAGACAGATTGGTAGTCAGACAGATAGACATATAAACAGACAGATGGATAGACAGATAGTTAACTGGAGTGATACATCAAGATGTCAAATAATCGGTTTCAAGTAAACTCCCACTAAGATTTTAACATTTTGTAATAAATCTAAAAATGTGGTGCACCAAGACTTTTTTGACTTGACTGAAATTAAAAAAAAAAAATTATATTTATCTTTTCTGTTGAAGTTATTGATTTTGTGAATGATTTGCTTATGATTTCTGCTTTTATGTTGATGCTGCTGTGAGCTGAATGGGAGAGTTGCTGACGTTGAAGGTTTTAATATGCTGCAGTTTTTTGCATTTATTTTCTGTTGGTTTAATTTCCCGGCTGCAGCACATTCAAACCTGTAACCCTTTAGAGAGTTGGCCATGACGGCTCCAGTCACAGTAGCATGTGTGTGTGTGTGCATGAACTCGCAGGAGTGTATCTCGCATTCAGCAGTGAAAACAAAGTTTGAGCAGCACACAATCAGAGCAAAGCAGATCACAGAAACGGTCAAAGACACCATGGATCAAATCAACATCACCGCCGCAGAAAAGAGGTGCGTAGTGTTTGGTTTTTTCTTTGTTTTGACTCTGGGATGTTGTACCAGAAGCTCCAGCCATCTACAACATGAGCAGATGGGAGCATTTCTTCTCTCAGATGAGTTTATTTAACAGTAGCTGTGTTTTGATCCATGCGTTTTTGTGTGAATTTGGGATATTGCATAAAAACTAGCACTGTTAAATGATTACTTACTTAATCACAAAAGCAATCCAAAACAAAAGTATCTAATTTGTGTGTGTATTGTGCATATTTATTATGTGTATATACATAGCGTATGTATAAATACAAATGTACATGAAATATAAAAATTTACAAAATGAAAATATTAAAAAATCAATATCTGTTGTAATAAGTTATTAAATATAATAATAATAAACAAATTATGCATGCATGTAGACATTTACATATATAATATGTGTGTGTGTGTAGTGTTAATAACTAATTTCTTTGCTATGATGACAGCACATAATATTTTACTAGTAATTTTGCAAGATACTAGCTTAAAGTGACATTTAAAGATTAGGTTAAATAGACAAGTTAGGGTAATTAAGTCATTGTATAACAGTGGTTTGTTCTGTAGAAAATAGCAAAAAAATAATCTCTTAAGGGGGCTAATAATATTGACCACAGCAGTTTTTACTGAAAGTTTTATCCCAGTCAAATTAAAAAGAAATAATAAGAAGAAATAATATACACTACCTGATAAAAGTCTTGTCGTCGATTCCAGTTGTAAGAGCATAAATAATAACTTGACTTCATGGTTTGGGGTTACATTCAGTATGGGGGCGTGCGAGGTATTAAGACATTTGTGCTGCCTATTACATTACAAACCACAGGAGAGGGCAAATTCTTCAGCAGTATAGCGCTCCTTCTCATACTTCAACCTCCACATCAAAGTTCCTGAAAGCAAAGAAGGTCAAGGTGCTCCAGGATTGGCCAGCCCAGTCACCAGACATGAACATTATTGAGCTTGTCTGGGGTAAGATGAAGGAGGAGGCATTGAAGATGAATCCAAAGAATCTTGATGAACTCTGGGAGTCCTGCAAGAACGCTTTCTTTGCCATTCCAGATGACTTTATTAATCAGTGATTTGAGTCATTGCAGAGATGTATGGATGCAGTCCTCCAAGCTCATGGAGTCAGACACAATATTCATTCTTCTTCCACTGCACCATGACTTTATATTCTATACTGGACATTATTTCTGTTCAGTCAGACCTTACTGTCCTAATTAAATCATTCAAAATCAAGGCATGATCATATTTTATTTAGGTAAAATAAGCGTAATCTAGAGGCCTTTGCCTTTCATATAAGCCACTTCTGATACCAAATGATCAACTACAAGTCCAGTTAGTATTTGTTAAGTAATAATATCCTAAAAACACACAAAAATCCTAAAACTTGGATAGACGACAAGACTTTTGTCAGGTAGTGTATATTTTCTCCAGAAGAAAAATATCATGGGGCTGCACAGTGGCGCAGTGGGTAGCACGTTTGCCTCACAGCAAGAAAGTCACTGGTTTGAGCCTCGGCTGGGTCAATTGGCGTTTCTGTGTGGAGTTTGCATGTTCTCCTCGTGTTGGCGTGGGTCTTCTCCAGGTGCTCCGGTTTCCCCCACAAGACCAAAGACATGTGGTATAGGTGAATTGGGTAAGCTGAATTGTCCGTAGTGTGTGCATGTGTGTGAATGAGTGTGTATGGATGTTTCCCAGTGATGGGTTGCAGCCGGAAGGCCGTCCGCTGCATAAAACATATGCTGGATAAGTTGGCTGCTGTGGTGACCCCAGATTAATAAAGAGACTAAGCTGAAAAGAAAATGAACGAATGAATAAAAAATATCATAGAAAATACTTTGAAAATTGTATTTGAAAAATAATTAATTTCACAGGACGGCAAATATTCTTTCTTTTACTGTAGTTGTGTTTGATGCATGAAAACTGTAATAGTGTATCTTACAAGCTAACACAGTATAACAATATTGCATATAACAACATATATAGTATACATTATATATAGTAATATTATATAAAACAAAATATAAAGTATAACACAATATATGGTTTTATCATCGATATTGCAGTGAGAGCATTTGCAACAGACACATTGCAGGATTTAAACATGGAGTCAGGATTATAGTCACAGGAGCCACAGTTGAAAAAACATGTGATTTTATTGTTACACTTTGCAGTAAGTCCAAAAATGGTATAATCTGGATAAGTATCAATCTGTGACTGTGTAAGCATTCCAAGCCAGTTTTAAGCAGTCAGGCACAACAATTTATAATGTTTGTAACCTAACAAAAGATTAATGAAATCTATACAGTGTTATTTTACCTTTGATAATTCAGTTCATGTACCTAAATACTGCTAGACTCCCAGAATACTATAAAGCACTGTTTGTTTTATTTGTTTACTGTATTTTATCCAGATGCACTACAAAATTATCCCAGTCAATAAATAGAGCTGTTCAAGTCACACTCAATATCGCAATATATATCACATAAAAAACAAATATCTCAATGTCAGTTTTTCCCAATATCGTCCAGCTCTTTCTTGAGATGTGTATTCCACTCTTTTAAGTCCTTGTGTTTGAGGCTACTATTAGTCCTGTAAATCCCTGAAATCTCCTTGAGTTTGAAGTTATACAAGGTGTGAAAAAAAAAGCTGCTGTCTATCACTAAACTTGACTCGTGCATTAACTGGTGTTTTGTCTGAACTAAGGGTTGTTTCTCTGGAGGAGCGAGAGTATCTGATCGACCGGCTGGATTTCGTTCGCAATCAACTCAACCTGCTTATTCAGGACATCAAGAAAAAAATCAAGACCATCACAGAGGAGGTGGAAAATAAGGTGAGAGATAAAATTGCTGCCTTTAAATACCTGACTGAATGACTTTAGGACACTTTTCAGATCATATAAGGAATAATTGATGACCGGCCATTGAATTATTAGAAAATAATACACACCCGTGGCTGATACACCTCAGCTGTACATTATTTTCTAATAATTCAACAGCCCAGAGTGTATTATTCTACTTAAGCAGAGTCTCCCACAGCTGCTCCGCTGTTCAGATGTTATTATTAGCCCACCTGTATGTTTTTGTCCCCAATTTCTGTTAACGGAGAGAAGAGTTTTCTAATCATAATAGTTTTAATAACTCATTTCTAATAACTGATTTCTTTTATCTTTGCCATGATGACAGTATGTAATATTTGACTTGTTCATTCATTCATTTTCCTTTGGCTTAGTCGCTTTATTCATCAGGGGTCGCCACAGTGGAATGAACCGCCAACTTATCCAACATATGTTTTATGCAGTGGATGCCCTTCCAGCTGCAACCCAGTACTGGGAAACACTCATACACACTCATTCACACTCATACACTACGGCCAAATTAGTTAATCAATTCCCCTCTACCGCATGTGTTTGGACTGTGGGGGAAACCGGAGCACCCGGAGGAAACCCACGCCAACACGGGGAGAACATGCAAACTCCACACAGAAATGCCAACTGATCCAGCCGGGACTCAAACCAGCGACCTTCTTGCTGTGAGGCCACAGTGCTAACCACTGAGCCACCGTGTTGCCACATCTCTTTGTTGTTTATGGTTAATCTGAGTAGTTTAACTCATAATCTTGATGTTTTTGTGTTTCTCAGGTGTCAAACGCCATGGCGGAAGAGATCTGCCGTCTGTCTGTGATCATAGATGAGTTTCGTTCAGATTTCCACCCGTCGCCTCACGTGCTCAAAATGTACAAATCTGTGAGTGAACTATAACAGCTTCAACAGCAGAGCAGAATAATCACTTTCAGCAAGAGTTTTGTGTTTAAATGAATGAGCAAAACTTGTAATTCAGCATTTGAGTCACATGCACAGTGTAATATTACTGGTTGAAAAACTACTTTTAATTAAGTATTTAAGTAGTTATTTAATTATTGATTTATTTACTTGCCTATAAACACACACACACAGCTGTGGATGAAATTAAGCAAGAAATAGAGAGAATTATCAATTTCTCTGGATTTATGGGTCTGAGAAAAATGTGAATATTTGTTTTATTCTTTAAACATGAGGTCTGATGAAGAACATTTATTTTAGGGATGTCCCGATCAGGTTTTTTTGCCCTCGAGTCCGAGTCCAGAGTCATTTGATTTTGAGTATCTGCCGCTACCGAAACCCGATCCAATACTTCTATAATACATAAAAAAAGAATAAAGAAGAGCGAAGAAACAGATCCAGGATGTTCCTTATTTTTTATTTAATTCAATTCAATTCAAGTTTATTTATATAGCGCTTTTCACAATGTAGATTGTGTCAAAGCAGCTTAACATAGTTCTAGTAAAGTCCAGATTTCACAGTTGAAGTTCAGTTTAGTTTAGTTCAGTGTGGTCTAAATTTCACTGCTGAAAGTTCAAACACTGTAGAGCAAATCCACCGTAGCACAGCTCCACAAGTCTCGATTCGAGCAAGCCAG
Organism: Danio jaintianensis; assembly: GCA_903798115.1. Lineage (NCBI taxonomy): Eukaryota > Metazoa > Chordata > Actinopteri > Cypriniformes > Danionidae > Danio > Danio jaintianensis. The sequence goes on from CAIGQV010000990.1 coordinate 737,914, forward strand.
TGGCGAGGAAAAAAAAACTTCACCAATTGACGAAGTGAAGGGGAATAAAAAACCTTGAGAGAAACCAGGCTCTGTTGAGCACGACCATTATTCTTCTGGCCAAACTTCCTGTGTGGATCTGCAGTCTAGGCGCCGGAGGCTGGAGAACGCTGGCCGTCCATCGTGCAGAAGCTGCAGGTGTGAGTAGGGCACTGGCGGGAGGTCAGGCTGGCCCACAGGATCAATGCGGGAACTCGTTTGTCACGTTGGTCATTCAGGAATCAGTCTCATGCACTCCATTTCTCCATGACGACCACAGCATCAACTCGGGATACGACCTGGTCCAGGATTCACCTTATTTTAACATTCAACAACTCTGTTAACAAACAGAGCACTTCTGTGAGGTATTGAACAATCAAGTAATAAATAACATCAATTCTTCACTGTTGGACTTTAGTGCAACAGTAAATCTAATATAAAAACAAACAACACCTCAACTTAAAATACCCGGCAGGCAATCACAAGTTTACATATCTCACAGTTAGCTATGGCAATGTTGTCGTCATCAACTTTATAATACCTCCAGACCGCAGACATACTCGCGCTCTCCGCTTCAAGCTGCTTCCGTGTTCTACTTTGCCGGCATTTAACCCATGGCGTCTCTGCAACAATTTGATGTCATGCCGCACGCTTTGCTGTTTCTGTGTGAAGTCAAGAAAGAGGTCTAACTCTGTGCCACCGCATAACTATAGATGTGTTCAAAAATTATGAGAATATATATATATTCGAGTCCTGATCGGGAGGTAACGTCCGATTCCCATCGAGTCTGAAACCGCGTGATCGGATCTGGACATCCCTAATTTATTTAGAGCATTTTGTCCTCCAGAAAATGACACTTGGTCAGAATAATTTATATTTAGATGATATATTTTTCCTCATACAATGCTTCATAAATGATCATGTGACCTGTGTTGTCGTTCTGCAGGATCTGCTCAGCCATATTGAGCAGGGCATGGGCAAGAATCTGGCTTTCCGCTGTTCTGACGCCGTAAACGCCTCTGTTCAGTGTTCACAGCAAGACATGATGGGTACGTGAAAACACACAGACACACAACCAGGACACACACACACAATGACCTGCGTTTGGCATTTAAACAACATCCTAATAATAGATGATATCTGATAGTAGGTGAAGTGTTGTACATCTAGTTTATTACAAGCATTACTGTGTTATCTGGCTCTCTGGAATACTCAATTCCGATTTGTTTTCAGCTGATCCCTCATGTGGTTGCTTCACTTCAATTCAATGTTTATTTATATAGCACATTTAAAAACAACTGACCAAAGTGCTTCACAATGTCAGAAAAATATTAACCCTTATGCATAACTCATACTGCAGACCTTAATCTTTCCGTTGTGGACATTTTTGGGCATGAAGGTCCCTGCTGTGACCCCAAATTTTATTTACACATAATGATAAAGTGTTTGTCCTCCTCCAGAGTGCCTGAAGCCTCTGCTGCCCTCTGCTGCCCAGACGCAGCTCCACATGCTCATCCCCAGCCGAAAGTTTGAGCTCAGCTATGACCTGAACTGCGCCACGCTCTGCTCAGACTTCCAGGAGAACATCGAGTTCCAGTTCTCCTTGGGCTGGTCTGCGTTGGTGCATCGGTTCCTGGGTCCCGTCAATGCCAGACGAGCCCTGATGCTGGTGGACCAGAACCTACAGGTACCTCAGCAGCCAATGGGAGACTGTGTTACACAAGGCTGTCATGATAATGAGCCAGTGGGAGACATGATAATGGGGTTTGGCTGACAATTAAGTTTTTGTAATTGAGAAGTAATTGCAATTATGGAGATACATTTATTTGGCCATTAATTATCTGTTTTGGGGACTTTTTTGGCCCATTTTTATTTCTCTCTCGCTTTTTTGACAATTAATATTTGTTTTGGGGATTTTTGGCCATAAAATGTTCATATTTATTTTTCTCGCTTTTTTAAACATTCATTCATTCATTCATTTTCTTTTCGGCTTAGTCCCTTTATTAATCTGGGGTCACCACAGCAGAATGAACCGCCAACTTATCCAGCATATGTTTTACGCAGCGGATGCCCTTCCAGCTGCAGCCGATCTCTGGGAAACATCCATACACTCACATTCACACACACACTCATACGCTACGGCCAATTTAGCTTACCCAATTCCCCTATAGCGCATGTGTTTGGACTTGTGGGGGAAACCGGAGCACCCGGAGGAAACCCACGCCAACACGGGGAGAACATGCAAACTCCACACAGAAACACCAACTGACCCAGCCGAGGCTTGAACCAGTGACCTTCTTGCTGTGAGGCCACAGTGACCACTGAGCCACCGCGATTCCTTTAAACAATTAATTTTCTGTTTTTTGGGGCTCTTTGGTGATTCATTTTCTGATTTGGGGATTTGATTTGTTTTGGAGGTTTTGATAATTAGGTTTGTGGGTTTCTTGGTCAAATATTTTCTGTTGTTGTTTTTTATGACTCTCTCTTGCCTTTTTGACAATGTTTTTTGTTTTGGGGCTTTTTGGTGATTTATTATCTGTTATTGGACTTTATAAGTAAATAATTTTGTAATATTTTGGGAATTTGATGATTCATTGTCTGTTTTGGGGCCTTAATAATAAATTTTCTGTTTTGTGGGATTTGATCATTAATTTTCAGTTTTTAGTGGCTTTTTGGCCATTTTCTGTGTTTGTTTTTATTCCTCACTCTTGCGTTTTTGGCTTTTCATTTTCTGTTTTGGGGACTTTTTTGGCCATTAAATATTCATTTGTATTTTTCTCTCTTTCTCACTTTTTTATTAATAATTTTTTTGGAGCAATTCATTTTATTTTTTAGGACTTTTTGGTGATAAATTTTCAGATTTAGGGGTTTGGCAATTTATTGTCTGTTTTGGGACTGTCAATTTATTTTATGTTTTTGGGGCTTTTTGGACAAATTTTATGGGTTTTTTCCTATTCTCGCTTTTTTGACTAAAAATGTTTTGTATTGGGGCTTTTTGCAGATTAATTTTCTGTTTTGGGGACTTTCTTGGTCATTAAATTCATTTTTATTTCTATCTCTTGCTTTTTTGGACTTTATTTTAGCAATCAAAGGGGGATTCTGTTTTTGGGGATTTGACAATTTATTTTTTTTGTATGAATTTTCTGTGCTTTTTTTTGGGGTGATTTGTGCAATGTCTTTTTTTGGCGATAAATGTTTTGTTTTGGGAGGCTTTTTGGGCGATTCATTTTCTGTTTTGGGGCTTTGAGCATAAAATTTTCAGTGTGTTGAACTTCAGTTTTTTTCTAATACATTTTTTGTTTAGGTTTTTTGTGATAAATTGTGTTTTTTGGGGGCAATTAATTTACAGTTTTTTATTTAATTAATTTCCTTTTTTTGGTGTGGCAGCGCGGAGCCGCAGTGGGTAGCACGTTTGCCTCACAGCAAGAAGGTCGCTGGTTCAAGCCTCGGCTGGGTCAGTTTTTGGGTCAGACATTTCTGTGTGGAGTTTGCATGTTCTCCCCGTGTTGGTGTGGGTTTCCTCCGGGTGCTCCGGTTTCCCCCACAAGTCCAAAGACATGCGCTGTGGGTGAATTGAATAAGCTAAATTGGCCGTAGTGTATGAGTGTGTGTGTGAATGTGAGTGTGTATGGGTGTTTCCCAGTACTGGGTTGCAGCTGGAAGGGCATCCGCTGCGTAAAACATATGCTGGATAAGTTGGCGGTTCATTCCGCTGTGGCGACCCCAGGTTAATAAATGGACTAAGCCGAAAAGAAAATTAATGAGTTACCTTTTTTTGGTTATTAACATACTATTTTTGGGGATTTGACAAATTTTCCAAAAAAAAAAATCTGTTTTTGGTGGGGCAATTTGAGCAGTTTCTTTCTTTGGTGGTTAATTTACTGTTTTGGGGCAATTAATTTTATGTTTTGGAAGTTTTTTTTTTCAGCCGATTAATTTTCTGATTCAAAGCTTTGACAATTAAATTCAGTGTGTTGTATTTCTGGTTGTTTTTCTCAGCTGACAGCACCGACCACCCCTACAGCCCCAGCGGTGGTTCAGTCCCAGAACTCCAGAGCTCTGGGTCAGAATCAGGCCTCAGTGACCCAAGAGGAGCTTATGTTGACCATGGTGAATAACCTGGCCTCGGTCACCTCACGCACGTCTATGAGCGTGATCATCGTTGGAGGAGTGGTGAGAATCAGCCCTTATTTACACTTTACCGAATCACCCATCATTTATATAGCATGCTTAATCACTATATGACTGTAGAAAGATGGCGGCGTCTTTAGTTTTAAGATTGGCAGGTAAAATATGCAGACTTAAGCAATTATTAAATGTCCATGTTTTTTGAGCGGCTTTGACAAATCATTTTCTCTTTTGTTGGCTTTTTTGGCCAATGCATTTTTTTGTTTATGGCAATGCAAATGTTTTGGTGATACATTTTTTTGTTTCGTTTTTTAGGTGCTCCATTTTTTTAGTTTTTGACAATTAATTTCCTGTTTTTTAGGGTGTTTGTGGGCAATCAGTTTTGGGGGCTTTTTTGCAGATTACATTTCTGGTTTTGGTGGACTTTCTCATTAAAATCTGAAAAACATAGATGTCTATATATATATATATATATATACATACATACATACATACATACATACATACATATATATATATATATATAGCATTTTTCTCCCAATATTTGCATGCCTGTAATTTATTGGAGTAATTAAAATTAATCTGTTTTTATAATTAAGATTCATTCAGGTTTGGTTAACTTCAATGTCAAAAAACCTTCTCTTCAGATTTTACTACTTTTTAAAAATGTATTTTCTTTATTAATTGGACTCTAATTTTGATTTAAAAGTCAGTTTATTTTACTGATACAATACTGTTTACGTATTTTTGTGATTTGGTATGGAATTACCCAACATAATAGCTTTAATAACTAATTTTTAATAACTGATTTTGTGTTGTAATCAATCAGCATTAAGTGACTACAGGTTTTAAAATCCACACAAAAGAGAGAGTGCCCAAACTTTTGCACAGCCTATTTTTCAGTTTCAATTTAATTTCACACATCTCAATACTGCTACACTATGTATTTCTGTCTGAAAAACGTGACAACATCTAGCTTTCTCTAGAAACCGAATGGCATTTCACTGTGATCTTCTCTTATAAAGAAAGAGCACATAATTATGCAGCCACAGAGGGGTGCCCAAACTTTTGCGTAAAACTATATATATATATATATATATATGGGCTGCACGGTGGCGCAGTGGGTAGCACGTTCGCCTCACAGCAAGAAGGTCACTGGTTCGAGCCTCGGCTGGGTCAGTTGCCGTTTCTGTGTGGAGTTTGCATGTTCTCCCCGTGTTGGTGTGGGTTTCCTCCGGGTGCTCCGGTTTCCCCCACAAGTCCAAAGACATGCGCTATAGGGGAATTTGGTAAGCTAAATTGTCCGTAGTGTATGTGTGTGAATGAGTGTGTATGGATGTTTCCCAGTGATGGGTTGCAGCTGGAAGGGCATCCGCTGCGTAAAAATATGCTGGATAAGTTGGCGGTTCATTCCGCTGTGGCGACCCCAGATTAATAAAGGGACTAAGCCGAAAAGAAAATGAATGAATGAATATATATATATGTGTGTATATATATATATATAAAGACAAACACATAATAAATATCCACAGCACACACACATTTATAAATGCAAACTTATTTTGGATACAGTTAATCACAATCTTTTGACAGCACGAATAAAAATATTAATTAGATATAAAAATGTACCTACTTAATTGAGGCAGTTACATTTTCAAAAAATATATTTTTTAACACAGTGCAGACATGCAAAAGAAAATATTAAAGTTATTTGATTAACAACAACAAAACCGTATCCTCGACAGATGATGTGATTGTGTATTACTGGACTAACCGGTAGGCTGATCTCAATCACAGCATCTCAGATAGACTTTTAGTCAGTCTGAAAAGCCTCAACCAAAGAAATCTTTTTTTTTCAAGCACGTATTTGGTTCAATTAATAAATAAATGTCATTAATAAGATTGTGTTCAGGCATCTGAATGCAAGATCGCATTTTTTATTTTTATAGTGTGTTTGTTGTGTGCCACTAAGAAATGCAACTCATGGTTTCCCAACTTGCAATAACTGATTTCTTTTCTCTTTGCCATGATGACAGCACATAATATTTGACTAGATATTCTTCAAGACACTAGTATTCAGCTTAAAGTGACATTTAAAGGTTTAACTAGGTTAATTAGGGTAAAGTTAGGGTAATTAGGCAAGTCATTGTATAACAGTGGTTTGTTGTGGAGACAATCCAAAACTAATATTGCTGAAGGGGGCGAATAATATTGACCTTAAAATGGGTTTAAAACAATTAAAAACTGCTTTTATTCTTGCCGAAATAAAACAAATAAGACTTTCTCCAGAAGAAAAAATATTATAGGAAATACTGTGAAAAATTCCTGAATCTGTTCAACATCATTTGGGAAATATTGGAAAAAGAAAAAACAACTGACAGGAGGGCGAATCATTTCGACTTCAACTCTTTTTTACCTATAAACATCAGCAGAAGAGTGATTAATGTAACCTTAATTAATCAGGAGTATAAATTACTGATACTAAAAACATTCATCTTGATTTCCTCCATTAGGTGTGGCGTACAGTAGGCTGGCGTCTGATCGCTCTCTCCATGAGTATGTACGGTCTGCTGTACCTGTACGAAAGACTTACCTGGACCACCAAAGCCAAGGAAAGAGCCCTGAAGAAGCAGTTTGTGGATTACGCCACCGAGAGACTGCAAATGATCATCAGCTTCACCAGCTCAAACTGCAGCCATCAAGTGCAGCAGTGAGTAATAATAATGCATCTTATTCATAATGTGCTTTTCTAAAACCCAAAGCGCTACAACAACAGAGAAATCAAACATGCAAAGATGATCAAATATAAACTCATTAGAATGATCAGGAATCTACAAATGCAATCTTAAAAAGAAGAGGGTTTTAAGTGCTTTTTACTAGCGATGCACTCAAATAATTCAAATTAAATAGCACTAATTGATAGGGGTGTGAACCTACACTGGTCCCACGGTTCGGTTCGGTTACGATTATCATGCCATCGATCCGGTTCAATTCGATATCTCGGTGCATTGACGATGCTTTCCATACACAATTCGATTTTTTTCTAATTTCTAACACAAGAAAATGTTTTTATTAAAATCAATAAATATATTTATATATTATTTGTAATACAATTTTGTCCTTTAATACAAGAAGTCAGATGTGAACTGTGCCTTTAATTTGACCTGCTCAATGAAAACACTCTTTTTCAATGTTTTAGACAAAACTCAATTACATGCACAGAAGACAACATGAGCATTAATAGCAAATAAACGAATGTAAATATTATCCCGCTTGCTTTTTGAGCGCTGTCAAGCGAGTTCTTACACTCCTAAGATTGGTCATTGTCTTCACCCGCTCAACAGAAAGGGCTGCGATTGGCTCTGAACCTGTCAGCAGTGTTCACCGATGAGTGACGCGAGAAGAGCAGCCGCGGTTACAGTCCATATGCCCATAATGCACGGTTATCACAGGTAAGCTATAATATATGCGGTGGAGAAAATTTGCACTACAGACAGGCTCGTGTCTGGATCCACAAGTTTTGCTTTAACAGCCGAGAGGAGAGGAAAAGTTACCTCACGAATACGCCAGCGGGTCAAATGTCCAAAGTGTGAGAGAGAGAAGCAGAGATGGATTTACAGCTTTCATTTCTCCCTAGTAGTGAAATAGCAGCTTGTGTGCTGTATCTTCTTCAGTGTCAGTGAAAGACTGTCCAGCAAACTCACAAGCATTGAATTGTGCACAATTATCTGCTTTTTGAGTAACTGGAGCGTTCTATTTACTCGCCTTCGCCTCCTTCGCCATAGTATTCTACCGCGACAAAGCGCATATGAGATAAATGACGTCAGTACGTAATAACCGGTTATGATCCATTACTGAACCGATATCGAATTGTCCACGTCAGCATCGCGGTGCATCGAAGAAACAATTCATTTTGACACCCCTACTAATTGAAAATTCTGGGTCGACACCAAAATGTATGCATGCACTTGGCTGAAAACTGGAACTGAAATAGCTCTGTAGTTGGAATTATTTAGTATTTTATTAAATATTATATAGTTAGTAATTTTGTAAGACTTTTTAGATGTAACTTAATAATTGAAATTATACTTATTTTTAAAAACACACCAATATTTTGGCGATTACTTTTCTGTTTTTGGGGGCTTTTTTGCACAGTTAATTTCTCAATTTGGGGCGATTGATTTATTGTTGTTTTCTTAAAGGATGTTTTGGTGATTCGTTTCCTGTTTTCAGGGCTTTTTTTGGTGAAGAATATTCAGATTTGAGACATTTTTGGCCATTTAGTTTAGTGTTTTTGGGGCCTTTTTGCACGCCTACTTAGTTTTTTTGAGGATTTAGTTTTTTGTTGTTTTATTAACGGCTGTTTTTAGGGTTTTGGCAATTAATTAGGGGCTTTTTGCATGACAACCGTTTCTATTTTTTGGCGTTAATTAACTGCTGATTTTTTTAGGCTTTTTTAGTTATTAGTTTTCTGTTTTGGTGGCTTTTTTGCATGATTATTTTTTTATTTTGGGGCTTTTTATGGCGATGAATTTACAGTTGTTGTTTTTACAGCCTTTTTTGGAGATTAGTTTTCTGTTTTGTTCATTTTTAGGCGATTAATGTTTTGTTTGGGGGCTTTTTTTGCCATTAATTAACGTTTTGTTTTGTAGGCTTTTTTGGTGATTAGTTTTCTGTTTTGGGGGCTTTGGGGCGAGTAATGTTTTGTTTGGAGGTTTGTTTTTGGTGAATAATTTTCATTAGCTTTCAGTTTGGTGCTTAAGAATATTTTTGTGTGCAGCTGGTGTCTCTTTTATAAAACTATGCATAGAAACCTTTTTACTAACAGTGAACATATGACAGAATTAAAGTTAACTTATTTATTAATGATCATTTCTCAATTAAGTCAATATTTAAGTTAAATATATTTACTTTACTATATTTACATGTCAAGCTCGTTTTTTATAGATCACAATTTTTGCATGGGAAGTGTCATTTTTTCGTCCCCGTTTTGTGCATATGCGACGTTTGTAATATATTATTTATAGTTCCTAAAAGTGTTGTTGTGTTTCTGATGCAGGGAAATCGCAAGCACGTTCGCCCGACTCTGCCAGCAGGTTGACATAACCCAGAAGGACCTGGAGAATGACATCCAACGCCTCACCGACAAGACCCAGAAGCTGGAAACTGTACAGAACCGATCCAAAGTGCTCAGGTCAGACCAGCAGTCTGAGCTATCCTTAACACGACAACAAGCAGTTTGTCTGTCCACACCAAACACGACACAACAGAAACATTAAAATACTAAATGTAATAATAAATCCCAATTAAATGGTAAGGTTTTTAATCTAAGTATTACATAATAAACATCTTTAATATTATCAATAGGCTTTAGTGACTGATGTTGTTGTTGGTTTGCACTGAATCTCAGTTCTGACTTTCATCTTCAAACCGTCTGCTAGTTCTGAGGTGAACTATCTTCTGCTGCTTTCAGTATGGCAATCAATGCCACGTAAAATGCTTTAAAATTTGCATTGGTAGCATTTAACACTGAATGAAGCCCATAATCAGTACCTGAGGCGATCATTGTCATATAGTTTATGCTGTTGTTGAAATGTTTGCAATGTCGCAGAAATAGAAAGCATTTCTAAAATATGAATTTTGCCTGTTGTCATCACGAATGGTTAAGCAAAAACTCCTTTTAAAATGGAAAAGATGCCTTTTGTCGCATGTCGTTTCGCTTTTATTAAGGACACGGCGTTGTGTCTTAAGATGTTTATGTTCTGAATGCACTTTTTCTTCAATCCAGTCACAGATGTACAATTTGTTTTGAGGCCTTAACGATTCATTTTTTTGTTTTGTGGCTTTGATGATTGTTTTTTTTGCCAATTAATTTTCAGGGATTCGAGTTTTGACCATTATTTAATTATGTCTTGTGGCTTTTTTCGCAAGTCATTTTCTGTAATGTAAATATACAGTAGTCAACATTTGAAGTGGATCCAAAAAGTTTTTTTCTAAGACAAGAATGGGTGTTATTAAATCGTTTTAGGCCAACTCTGATTCGTGTTCAGATGTTGACGACTACATGTTAAATGTATTTTAAGGATATGCTGCATATACAGTCATTACAGTCCTTTCAGTGTGGATGACCAACATTTGAGAAACAATTTCACAGTCCACACTGTGTGTCCATTTGGACGGGAGACCAAAACAGATAAAAATATGTATTAGTAATAATATAAAAATAATAATAATAAATGAAAATGTATTAGTGTGGCAGTGGCCTAAGTAGTATTCGTGTGTCGAGCTGAGCACTGTACCTGGTGGAAACTATATATATGATCGGACCAAAAAAAGTAACTATACCATGAGGAAACGGTGTAATTACTTCTTAATAATTTAGTGAGTTTGTGTTTGTAATAATGGTTTCCTTTATTCACAGACATAAAGCCACAGCTCTGGAAAAGCAGCTGGAGGATTTCAGCTCCCAGTATTTGCGTCTTCAGCCCTGATTCTGAGTTCACACGGACGTCGGCTTCATCCAGAGAGTGATGTAACCCATGAATACTGTAGGCCCTCCGTTACGCCCTGCTGTTTCGGGAATTCTCCACTCACCAGATGTTGCGAGGAATGTGGAGGGGAACAAATGTTACTTGTAGATTAACTGTACAATTTGTATTATTAAATTAAAACTGGTTTCATTTGGGTTGAGGTTTTTCAGAGATTGAGTTTCGCTGGAACTTAAACAACTTAACACTATGAACATGTCCTATGGAAAACTTGGGAAGAACGACAACATGTGAACGCTTTTGCTTTTCGAGATCGACATAATGAAGTTAAACTTTCATAAAACAAACTTTTACCTGGCCTTTTTCACAGAGCCTTTGTTCTTCAGAAACAGAGTTTATGCCATCAGACAGGGACATCAGATTTTGTAGATTTGCCTTTTGATCACAAAGCCTATTTTCTATATGTTCCTTGGTAGTTTCTAACTCGGTATATCAGTATTCTCTTTATGAACTGTTCTTGTTTCTAAAAACATGTAAATGTGATATGCTGAATTCTAGTGTAAAGCTTCTGCCGCGTAATTAAAAACAATAATCAGATATTACTAAACTGTTGTATGTATTCCATTATTGTGTGAAGTTAAATCTAACGTTAACGTTTAGATCTAATACAGTTAATGAAATGTAGGACACTTGGATATTTAGTTTACTGGCCTTGATGTCAAAACACACACATTTCTTAATCATGATGCGTCTTGAATACCTTGGGTTTACTGGGCTGTGTAAGTAAGTCGTCTTCATATTCATTTTCCGAATAATAAAGTATCATTGAAGGTTTTTTGTACTTAAAAGTCTTTATCATTTGATGCTCGGTG
>CAIGQV010000990.1:749429-769898 GCA_903798115.1 Danio jaintianensis
GAGATGAAATATGACGTGTATGTTACCTGAATTAAACATATCGAGCACCCGTTCTTCGAATAAACATGAACGTGATTAATTAAAAAATGAATAACTGATTATTTTGATCGGTATGAGATATGTATATATATCCACATTAATTTAGGAGACAACAAAACTGAACAAATTCTTGAGATATGGTTAAAAGTCTTTTTATTGGTTACAATATCAGTGTATGGCAGCATCATCACCATGTTACTTTACAAATACCAAAAAAGTTGAGAAACAAAATGTTATTAAAAATGATTATTTGAAAATATGGCACTGTGAAAGTACACAAGGCACCACACTCCTGGTTTCATTGGCTCAAATAAAACAAACTTATGTAAGATACAATTGAGCCAAAAGTATATTGTGAATACCTAAAGCATCAGGGTTCAGACAAGTAATACTAAAATGCTCTCGTTGCGGAGTTTGAGTGGTTTGGCTTGTTGAACGTTTGGAAATAATGTCAAAATCTAAACTCATGTTAAAACTGTTGGTTTGGACTGATCCAGAACCAACCACTGAAATCTTCAACATGATTATAACAAAACATCCACAGAAATAATCACTGATTAGCAATCTTGCAGCCTCTACAGTACCAACAATAGAAATCTGACTTAAATCTAACCAATACTTATAACACCAGCAGATAAATTCCTGTTCAAATTGTTGAATTAAAAGTGAGACATAATTACTTAAAACACATCCCTTTTCACAGTTAATCATCTCAAAACATCATAAAAACAATTTTTAAAAATTCTTTACGGTGTGTTAATCAGCTCAGAGCAATGCAAGGGTTTTTATTTACGCCAAAAAAAAAAAAAGCATCTTCATACTGTCAAAGGACGAAAATACACTTGATACCTCAAAATAATTTCAAGCTGCTTTCCAATTCCCTTTTATATAAAAATGTATAAGTAAGAGAAAGATTGTAAATGCTATTCACAGTTATATGAGGTGTTAAGAGCGTCAACAATGGCACAAATATTCTTTTTAAATCAGGCTTGTTTAGGTGAAAGAGCTGGACTCCGACACATCTATCTGAAAAACAGAGATCGATGTCAGAACCGATGGCACTTATACATGTCTATATGGCGAAAGTGTGTAAACGGCTTCATCGCTCTTTTCTACGACTGTTATATAAAAAATTATCCAAATATAGTGACTCGGATTCATCATCCTGGCCAGGTAGTGTTCTTCATTTCCACCTGTATCACCATTCAAATGATTCCAATTTAGCTTAATATAGAAAACCAAAAATTATATATGTATACAGTTTACCGTAGCGCTGTTAAACGATTAACTCGCAACTAATCACAAAATAAAAGTTTGTACTGGAATGTGTACTGTGTATATTTATTATGTATATAAATGTACATACATAAATGTATATACTTAAAATATTTACACACACACATATCTATCTATCTATACACACACACATACATACATATATATACTAGGGCATATAAACAATCGTTTGAGCATCGATATCGCGATGTGTGTATTCACAATAATCACATCGCAGGATTAGATAAAAGAATCATATTATTATATATAATTTTTTTTTTACAAATTATTTATACAATATGATGACCATGTTATTTTGTTTGATTGTTCAATTTCTGTACTTGATTACTGTTACACTCTCCAAAAAAAAACTATAAAGCATTGTTTATTTATCTTTTATTTTTGATCTGTCGTATTCATATATGCTCCTAATTTATTATATTTTAGGCAGACGCACTGCATAGAATCAGACTTGATCATCCCAGTTGATCTATTTACGAAATCTCTCTAAATAGAGCTAATTTAACTTATCCAGTGAAATTTTATTCAAATTGCAGCAAAACTAAGCATCGCAATGTCAGATTTTTCTAATATCGTGCAGCCCTAATATATATATATATACACACACACACACACACACACACAAACATACATGCATATACACACAATTTTATATAAAACTCATTTTATATGCGATTAATGGCATACAAAATAAGTTTGTAGTTATATAATGTATATTAATTTTGTTTGTGTGTATAGTCTAAGTTTTTTGTTATATAAAATAAAATGTTAGATGTACACTGTAAACACACAATTATTATGTAAACAAACGTTTTTTGTAAGCGAGTAATCACTTAACAGCACTAAATCTTTGTAACACTGCAATTCCACCAAATTTAAGAGGACGGTTTGTGGCCATATTTAATCATAAAAGCAACAATAAAAAAAACTGAATTAAGGCGAGTGTTATCAATTAATTAATTTCCTTTTAAAGCACCAAGAAGCAGAATTGATATACTAGGATTATTTCTATCCTGATCGCTAGTATTTAAGGCTAAGCAGAGGGCGGACCGATTATTCATTCATTCATTTTCTTTTCGGCTTATTCCCTTTATTAATCTGGGGTCGCCACAGCGGAATGAACCGCCAACTTATCCAACATAAGTGATGCAACCCATCACTGGGAACGGACAGATTATAAATTTCTTAATAGATCAAAATTAAGAAACGCCTTAAAAATAAGGCGTAGAATTAAACATTCAGTCTCAAGGCTGTGAGAAAATTCAGTGCCGTCTTTCCAAACACCCTCAAGCACCAATAAATGATGATTGATTTAGTGGCATGTCAAATAATAATAATAAAAACAAAACAAATACAGAGGTCATCTGCATAAAATCACACTTTTGTTGTCCAATGCATGAAAACCTCACAAATATTTTGTAATACAGACTGACGTCGCAACGTTCCATCTAGTTTAGCGTCGTTTTCTATGTACACAAAACAGAAAATAAAATACAAAACGTGAAGGATTAATAAAAATGTCATGGGCCAATGATCGACTAGAAAAATATATACATGAACACTATGTATGTATATACTATATGGTATATACATACACGTAATGCTGTACATATATACCATATCTATATTCATATACATGTATATTTACATATTACACAATGACACTTTAATAATCTCATTTTGTGGTTCTCGTGGCGATTGGCTTTTCCACGGGATTAAACTACATACTGAAAATCATGTGTAATAATAACTGGAATACAGAGGAGCCGCTGCGGAAAGACGTAGAAAATGGGAGCAAAAGGAAACTGGAATTTGGAGACTTTAATTCCAGATCCGAAGGAAACTGTCCCATGATCCCGTGGCCACCGCCATCCCGTCATCGGTTACTCCTAAACAGCTCACTCTGTTGTCGTGGCCGGCCAGGACGCCTGAAGAGAGAGAGATGAAAATACATTAACAATAATTCCTTACATTTATATAGCACTTTCCTGGACACTCAAAGCACTTTACACACATTTTTGGGAGGAATCTCCTCATCCACCACCAGTGTGCAGCTGGATGACGCGACGGCAGCCATATTGCACCAGACCACACACCAGCTGATTGGTGGAGAGGAGACAGAGTGATGATGAAGCCAATTATGATATGGGGATGGTTAGGAGGCCATGATGGACAGAGGCCAGTGGGCAAATTTGAACCCCTACTCTTTTTCGAATTACATTCTGGGATTTTTAACAACCACAGAGGGTCAGGACCTCGGTTTAATGTCTCATCCGAAAGACGGTGCTCACTGAGCAGTATAGAGTCCCCATCAGTATACTGGGGCGTTAGGACCCACACAGACCGCAGGTTGAGCACCCCCTGCTGGCCTCACTAACACCACTTTCAGCAGCAACCTAGCTTTCCCAAGTGATCTCCCATTCAGGTACTGACCAGGTGCAGCCCAGCTTAGCTTCAGTAGGCAACCATGTGAGAGTTGCAGAGAGCTAGCTGCTGATATTATCATAATGCAACTCAATTGAAAGTTTAATAAAAAGAAAATTTATAATAAAAAAAAGATTAAAAGTGTTATTAATTCAAGCAAAATAAAAATGAAAAATACACAATTTTTACAAAATAAAAGCGAAATTGTACAAGTTAAAATAAAAAATTAATTAATCAATAAAAGTACATAAAAAAACAAATAAATAAAAAATGTTATAATTAATCGAAGCAAAAATATGAAAATATTACAAATAAAAAATAATGTAAAACTAAATAACTAAAATGTAAAACACTGCAAAAATTAACTAATAAAAAATAAATCAATAAGTACAAAAAAAGTAATTGTAAAGTGTTATAATTAATCGAAGCAAAATAAAAAAAATACACGAAAATATTACAAATAAAAATAAGTAAAAGAACACAAAACTGTACAACTAAATGATAAGACTAAATGAAAATATTACAAAATAAAATGTAAAACATGCAAAAAAGTTTAAAGAACAAGAAAATAAAAAGAAAAAAGATCATAAAATCACAATTGATAAAAAAAATACATAAAATGTTGCTAGAATAAAAAATAAATCTTAAAAAGATTTAAAAAAAGAGCAAAAAGGCAATAAAAAAAATCTAAAATAATACATAAAATAAAAATAAAGTAGATATTATAAAATTCTTTAAAAGATCAAATACATAAAAAAGAAAAGAAAATTAAAAGGTGAAAAAAACTAACAAATGAGGTGACACGGTGGCGCAGTGGGTAGCACGATCGCCTCACAGCAAGAAGGTCGCTGGTTCCAGCCTCGGCTGGGTCAGTTGGCATTTCTGTGTGGAGTTTGCATGTTCTCCCCGTGTTGACGTGGGTTTCCTCCGGGTGCTCCGGTTTCCCCCACAAGTCCAAACACATGCGCTATAGGGGAATTGGATGAACTAAATTGTCCGTAGTGTATGTGTGTAAATGGGAGTGTATGGATGTGATGGGTTGCAGCTGGAAGGGCATCCGCTGCGTAAAACATATGCTGGATAAGTTCATTCCGCTGTGGCGACCCCAGAATAATAAAGGGACTAAGCCGAAAAGAAAATGAATGATAAACAAGTCAAAATCCATAATTTTATTATACATCTCAAATATTAAATAAATGCGATAATAAAATGCATATGCATGCACTAAGCCTATTTAAACATATTTAAAAACACATCGAAAAGCACAGAAAAAGTGATCGTGTCTCACAATGTATAATTATGCACTAAACCTATTAAACACATTTAAAAACACAGAAAGAGCAATAGTTTCTCACCCGCCCGTTCTCCTTTTAAAGTGTCCCAGACGTTGCAGTTGAAGTCGTCATATCCGGCCAGCAGCAGGCGTCCGCTCTTGGAGAAGGCCACGGAGGTGATGCCACAGATGATGTTATCGTGAGTGTACATCATCAGCTCCTGATCTGCACGCAGGTCGAACAGCCTGCAGGTGGCGTCGTCTGAGCCCGTCGTGAAGGCGTTTCCATTCGGGAAGAACTGGAAGGGTAAAACACACAATCAAAATTTTGCTTTATTGTCAATTTTGCCACATTAAAATTATTCGCCCTCCTGTGAATTTTATTTTCAAATATTTTCAGTATCAGTTTCAATAACAGATTCAGGAATTTTTCACAGTATTTCCTATAATATTTTTTCTTCTGGAGAAAGTCTTATTTGTTTTATTTCGGCTAGAATAAAAGCAGTTCTTAATTGTTTTAAACCCATTTTAAGGTCAATATTATTCGCCCCCTTCAGCAATATTAGTTTTGGATTGTCTCCAGAACAAACCACTGTTATACAATGACTTGCCTAATTACCCTAACTTTACCCTAATTAACCTAGTTAAGCCTTTAAATGTCACTTTAGGATGAATACTAGTGTCTTGAAGAATATCTAGTCTAATATTATGTGCTGTCATCATGGCAAAGAGAAAATAAATCAGTTATTAGAAATGAGTTATTAAAACTATTATGATTGGAAATGGGCTGAAAAAAAAAATCTCTCCATTAAACAGAAATTGGGGAAAATATACAGGAGGGCTAATAATTCTGACCTCTGACATTTTGGCAACTGTATATAAAACACACACACAGTAAATAAATAATATTTAACATCTGAATAATAATAATTGATATTAAATGTGACATACCAATGAATAAATGTAAAATATAAGTGAATAATTTTTCAATTTAAATAATATTATATTTGAATAATAATAATACTTGATATTTAGTGTACGTAATTTAAATATCAATAAATAAATGTAAAACATCATGAATAAATGTAAAATATAAATGAATATTTAACGTTATTTAATGTCACGTATGTAACTCAAATAACATAATCGTAAAAAGTTAAATGAATAATATTTGAATTCAAATATCAATGAATAAATGTCAAATATAAACAAATAATATTTTACATTATATTTGAAGAATAATTTACGTTTGATGTTCTAAATGTAATTATTCAAATATCAATGAATAAATGTAAAATGAATATTTGAATTTAAATAATATTCAACATTTAAATAATAATAATAATTATTATTTTTAATGCATTTTCTATATGTAATTATCCAAATATCAATGAATAAAATGTAAAATATAAATTATTAATATTTTAATTTAAATAGTTGACATTACATTTGAATAATAATTGATATTTAATGCCTGTTCTATATGTAATTATTCAAATATCAATGAATAAATGTAAAACAAATGAATAATATACTAATTTAAATAGTTGACATTACATTTGAATAATTGATATTTAATGCATGTAATTATTCACATATCAATGACTAAATGTAAAATATCATGAATAAATGTTAAATTGAATTAATAATAGTTGAATTTATATCATATCTAACATGATATTTGAATAATAATTTGCAAATGTAAACAATTTATCACATTAAATAATATTTAAAATTTTAATTGAATAATAATTATTTATATTAAAGCACATACGCAGACGGCGTTGATATCGGAGACGTGTCCAGTGAAGGACTGTCTGCACATCCCGTCTCTGATGTCCCACAGTTTGGCGGAGGCGTCGCAGGCGCCTGAAACGAACGTCTTTGTGTCGGGACTGACTGACAGACTCATCACGTCTCCTGTGTGCCCGGTGAAACTGGTGGTCTGCTGGCCCGTCTCGATGTCCCACAATGCACTGCAAACACAAACACACAGCAGCCATTTCATTTAATGCTTAGTTTTACTTAAAAAAAAAACATGAACACAAATGATGCATATACAGTGCCTATAGAAAAACCGTCATACCCCTTTGAAATAATGACTTTATTTGACATACAGCCTGAAATCAGATCACATCCCAAATAACTTTTCCAGAAATGTTGGCAACATTATACAGGAAGGTTGTATTAGTTAAGGCATTTACTAACATGAACAAACAATAAACAATATGTTTATTACAGAATTTGTTCATGTTAGTTAACGTTAGCCAATGAAAATAAAGTTGGTAGTTCATGTTAACTCACGGTGCATTTACTAATGTTAACAAGCATGACTTTAGATGTCAATAATGCATTAGTAAATGTTGAACTATGATTAATAAATGCTGTATAAGTGTTGTTCAACAATAGTTAATGTATTTACTAACATGAACTAATGAAACATTATTGTAAAGTGTGACCTAAATGTTTTGTAGCCTTCTCCTAACCTGTGCCTTTCTACAACTTTATCCTGAAGGTCATAATAATGATAATAATCTATATTAAATGCACGTAATATATGCAATTATTCAAGTATCAATGACTAAATGTAAAATATGATGAATAAAAGTTAAATATGAATAAATAATATTTGAATTTACATCATATTTAACATTATATTTGAATAATGTAAATAATAATTGATATTAATATGTATTTGAACAATTGTAATAATAATTTATATTTAAATTTATGCATGTAATATTGTAAAAAAGCAGGGTGTGATGTGAGTAAAGGTATAGATTTTCACAGGGTATGATGACTTTCTATAGGCACTGTAACGTAGTAAATATTTCTGGCTATTCTGACATCAGCTAATACAACTTTTAACCTGAATGTAATGCAAGTTGTTTTGGATAAAAGCATCTAACAAATGCATAATGCCAATTATATCAAAATATCCACATGCCAAATACAATTAACTCTACATACACCATACAGTCGAAGACAAAATTATTAGCAAAATATAAAGTAATATTTTGTATTATATGTAAATACAATATTATTACAGAAATGATTCAATAATTTTTTCAAATATTTCCCAAGTGATGTTTAACTGAGCTACAACCATAACATTTTTTTTATTACAGTATTCCATATTTTTCTTCTGGAGAAAGTCTTATTTTATTTTGGCTGAATTAATAATTTAAATCAATTAAAAATATATAAATAGGTCAATATTATTAGCAATATTATTAATTATTTTTTAAATAGATTATCTACAAAACAAACCACTGTTGAACAAACCAATGACTTGCCTAATTAACCTAGTTAAGCCTTTAAATGCCACTTTAAGCTGAATACTAGTGTCTTGAAGAATATCTAGTCAAATATTATGTGCTGTCATCATGGCAAAGAGAAAAGAAATCAGTTATTAGAAATGAGTTATTAAAACTATTATGTTTTGAAATGGGTTGAAACAAAAATCTCTGTTAAACAGCACTTGGGAAATTTTAGAAAAAAAAAAAATTTCACAGGTGGGGAAATAATTTAGTCTTTAACCGTACTCCCCTTGACTTACCAATACTAGGACAATAATTAGTTGCATTGTTACTTCCTACATTTATTATAATATTGTGTGTACATGAACTCACCATGTGGTGTCTCCAGAGCTGGTGATGATCTGATTGTCATCAAGAAAACGACAGCAAGACAGATAACCTAGAGAATCACATACAAATCTTCATTCATTTTTGTACTGCACTGATTATTATAAAAAGGGACTAAGCCGAAAAGAAAATTAATGAATGAATGGATTATTATAAATTATAAATTCATTATATATATATATATCAAAATATAACTTAATATATTAAAATGAATGTAATTAATGTTTATTATATTGAATATTTAAAATACTATAATAAAAAATGTTCACCAAGGCTACATTTGTTTAATTGAAAAAAATTAAATAAAATAAAACATCTATTCCTGTGATGTCTAAACTGAATTTTCTAAAATGCATGCCAAACAACAACAACAACAACAACAAAAACTTAATTGCGAAATTTGACTGGAAATGTATATTATTATTATTATTATTATTAAACACACTATGGTCCGACAATAGACATCCGTAAATATTAAAATGTGTTTTTTATATTATTTACTTAAAAATCACAACTCATCTCAGCTTTGGCTGACATTAAATCTCTGTTTGATGATCCCATTTATCAAAATGACTATGATGCATATATGGATGCTGTACCCGTGTGTCCGGCCAGCTCCCGGTTGACCCTGACGTTTCCCTCACGGGTTTTAAGGCTGTAGGTGGA
The DNA here is from genome assembly GCA_903798115.1 of Danio jaintianensis. NCBI lineage: Eukaryota > Metazoa > Chordata > Actinopteri > Cypriniformes > Danionidae > Danio > Danio jaintianensis. The sequence goes on from CAIGQV010000990.1 coordinate 758,775, forward strand.
GCAGATGTTGTCCAGGCCTCCACAGGCCACATAGTTCCCCGACGGGGCGTAGGCACAGGTCATCACCCAGGAGGAGCGCAGGGGAATAGCATGCATCTGGAGGAAAGGGTTAAAAACATCCTTCACTCATATTGAACAAGATATGAGCAGATACTATGAGCTCTTATATGTGATTGGCTTATCAGTTCATGACCACTTTAAATAAAATTAATTAATTACCTTGTTAGTTGTATATCCATCCCATATAATCAGCTTTCCATCTTGGGAGGCACTGACAAGTAACCTGAAAAATATATATATATAAATTAATAACTCCACATCCTTTTTTTAGTCAATGAGAAGTAATTAAAACGGGACACAGATGGGATTTGAGTAACATGGTGAGAAAGGCCTTATTACAGCTCCATGGATAACGAACACCAGGGTCCCAAGTGTTATTTCATGTAATATTAATCACACAGCTTACAGGAGGCTTTAAAGCAGCGGTTTTTCAGCATATAAAGTCAGTGCGGCTGGTCAGGCATGGTCTCTGAATGAGTCTTCAAACACACACCTGGAGTCGCTGCCCCAGTGCATGGCGTATATTTTAGCGAGGTGGCCTCTGAGTGTGCGTCTTGTTCGCATCTGTATCCGTCCCACTGAGTCCAGACTCGCTGTCATCTGCCAGATGATGCCAAAACAGCAGGAGATTAAAGATCATACAACATCAGCAGCGCCCGTGAGACCAGAGCTGAATTTATGTGATCAAATAGTGTAAACAATAAAATGATGGTATTGCAATCTATGATAGCATTTTTTCTATGTGAATTTAGTGTAAAATGTAAATCATTGCAAAGCTGCATTTTTAACATCATGACTAATGTTTTTTTTTCATCCAAAATCTAGAAAGGATTTTAAAATTATATATATATAAAAATACATATACTTTTATTATGCAAAGACACAAACTAATGTGAAATGACAGTAAAAACATTCATAACAACAAGATTTTTAGTTAAAATAAATTCTACTTACTAATCTTTCTATTTAATAACACACTACCTGACAAAAGTCTTGTTAATCTCATTGTACAAATAATAAATAATAACTTGAGCTCTAGTTGATAATTTGGAAAATTGGCAGAAGGTCGTTTTTTCCCATGAATCATCTGTTGAACTGCATCCCAATCATCACAAATACTGCAGAAGACCTACTGGAACCCGCATGGACCAAAGATTCTCACAGAAATCAGTGAATGATTTGGGGTTACATTCAGTATGGGGGCGTGCGAGAGATCTGAGGTATTAAGACATTTGTGCTGCCCATTACATTACAAACCACAGGAGAGGGCAAATTCTTCAGCAGGATAGCGCTCCTTCTCATACTTCAGCCTCCACATCAAAGTTCCTGAAAGCAAAGAAGGTCAAAGTGCTCCAGGATTGGCCAGCCCAGTCACCAGACATGAACATTATTGAGCATGTCTGGGGCAAGATAAAGGAGGAGGCATTGGAGATGAATCCAAAGAATCTCGATGAACTCTGGGAGTCCTGCAAGAACGATTTATTTGCCATTCCAGATGACTTTATTAATCAGTGATTTGAGTCATTGCAGAGATGTATGGATGCAGTCCTCCAAGCTCATGGGAGTCAGACACAATATTCATTCTTTCTCCACTGCACCATGACTTTATATTCTATACTGGACATTATTTCTGTTCAGTGACGAGACTTTTGTCTAAGCAAAGTCAGACCTTACTGTCCTCATTAAATCATTCAAAATCAAGGCATGATCATATTTTATTGTGGTAAAATAAGCGTAATCTAGAGGCCTTTGCCTTTCATATAAGCCACTTCTGATACCAAATGATCAACTAGAAGTCAAGTTAGTATTTGTTGTTCCTAAAACTTGGATAGGCCACAAGAGTTTTGTCAGGTAGTGTATACTGAAAATAAATATCACAGTTTCCATCTAAAATATTAAGCAGTAAAACCATTAGGAGGAACAAAAATAAGAAATATTAATAACTGACAATTAGGCAGCAAATGAGAATTTTGAATTAATTCAGGTGAAAAATTACGTGACACTGAAGGCTGGGGTAATAATGCTGACAATTCATCTTTGCATCACAACAATAAAAGGCATTTAAAATTAATATATTTAGAAAGGTTACACATAATTGAGTCATGTTGTAAAATATATTACTGCTTTTACAGTGCTTTTGATCAAATATAAATGCAACATTTGTGAGGTGAAGAAACTTTTGATCTGCTTTGTAATGATTTATTTCATACCTGCGAAAGTGTGGAGTCACTGCAGGCTTTCCTTGCATCCTGAAAAACAACCATAAATAAAATGCATGCCACAAAACAGACAGCACAGGAAGTATAATATTTACATATGATTCCTCTTATTTGAACATTTCCTTTTGTTGCATGTTACAGAGTCACGCTTACCCGGATCTGATTGCGAAGCTGATCCGCTTCCTGACGCAACTGCTCCAATTCACTCATTGTTCCTGTTTGACCTGCACCTAAGACAACGACGTGCTGGACCTGCAAGACATGCGCACAACCTACGATGAGGTAATTATGATGACAACCAAATGCATGCACTGTTGAAAATCAAACTGCAGTCATGAAGCCAAACTGCAGTCTTGAAATCAAACACTGCACCAGAGATGCATTTAATCATGAAATCAAACTGCAATCATGAAATCAAACGCTGCACCAGTGATACATGCAATCATGAAATGAAACCACAGTTGTGAAATCGCATGCAGCACTACTGATACACGCAATCAAGAAATCAAACTGCAATTGTGAAATCAAAGGTTGGATTAATGACGCAATCATGAAACCAAACTGCAGTGGTAGAATCAGATGCTGCACTAGTGACACATGCAATCATGAAATCAAATGCTGCAGTACTGATGCATGCAATCATGAAATCAAACTGCAGTTGTGAAATCAGATGCTGCACCATTACCTACGTTTCCATCCACCTATTTTTATGCGCATTTTGGAGATGCGCATAAAAATAAAAATAAAAATCGGTTGATGGAAACGCTAAGATGCGCATAAATTTTGAAAATGCGCACAAAAAATGTATGCGCATAACTGAGTAGGATAAACTTTTTATTCGATAAGAAAAGATGCACATAAACTACGATGGAAACACTTTTACCGAACAAATTCCAGTATGCGCATTAAAAAAAGGTCATGTGATTTGGTTATAAGAGATCATGTGATGATAAAAATGTGTGTAAATGGACAAACAGCAGGCTGACCACATTGTAAAACATCTGAAATGTCGTTTTGGTCATTCTAAAATGCCTTAACCATCTCAGTATTAGTGTTATTATATTATTAATGACTTCCAGAATTGTTAAGAGCGTCTGCGCTCCGCGTCTCACGCCTTCAAACGCCACCACGCGTTCACTGCGTGTCAGCATTGCCTTCTGAGGCGCAAGTCATTTATTAAATGAAGAAAAGATTCACGCAGCTTCTCCTACCTCAGCAAATTCCGTTTTTACTGTTGATATTTGGCGCCATTTAATCACTAATGACTCGTTGGATGGAAACGCTGCTTTATTCGCACATCTTTTATGAGATATTCCAGTTTTGCGCATAAAGTTAATTCGCATTTTTGGATGGAAACACAGCTTATGACACATGCAATCATAAAATCAAATCACTGTTGTGAAATCAAATGCAGTACTACTGATAGATGCAATCAAGAAATCAAACTGCAATCGTGAAATCAAAGGTTGCACTAATAACGCATGCAACTGTGAAATCAAACTTTAGTCGTGAAATCAAACGCTGCACTACTGATGTATGCAATTATGAAATCAAGCTGCAGTCATGAAATCAAATGCTGCACCAGTGACGCATGGATTCAGGAACTCAAACCACAGTCGTGAAACCAAAAGCAGCACTAATAATGCATGCAATCATGAAATCAAACTGAGATGTGAAATAAAGTGCTGCACCAGTGATGCATGCAATCATGAAATCAAATGCTGCACTAGTGACACATTGGATCATAAAATTAAACTACAGTCGTGAAATCGAACATTGCACTAGCGACACATGCAATCATGAAATCAGACCACAGTCGTGAAATCAAATGCAGCACTACTGATACATGCAATCAATAAAGCAAACTGCAATTGTAAAAATCAAAGGTTGCACAAATGATGCATGCAATCATGAAAGCAAGCACTGCACTACTGATGCATGCAAACATGAAGTCAAACTGCAGTCATGAAATCAGTTGCTGCACTCAAATCAAACTTCAGTTGTCCAATCAAACCCTGCACTACTGATGCATGCAATCATGAAATCAAACTGCAATCGTGAAATCAAAGGTTGCACTAGTAACTGATGCATGCAATAATGTAATCAAACTGCAGTCAGTTGCTGCACTCAAATCAAACTTCAGTCGTGAAATCAAACACTGCACTACTGACGCATGCAATCACAAAATCAATCTGCAGTCGTGAAATCAAACGCTGCATTACTAACGTATGCAATCAAACTGCAGTCATGACATCAGATGCTGCACTAGTGATGCATGCAATCATGAAATCCTTTAAAATGCAACCACAAATGGTCACAAGACAGGGTTCCTTTGACCAAATCCATTTTAACACAGTTAATTAAATGCACTTAAACTGATCTGAGAGCAGTGGGAAATGACACGGAGCTCAAAGGGTCTTCAAACCCCTCCGACTGCTGCCAAATGCCACCCATATGTTCACTGACCTTTCTGTCAAATCTTTTGATTCCATTTGAATGTGTTAATAGAGTTAGAAGATTTACAAACTCAAACAGTGTCTGAGTTACTAATAACATGGTTATCAGTGAAGTCAATTCTAGATGGTTTTGGTGAGGTGTCTTTCTGGAATAGTCATTCATGATTATAAACAAATTATTTGATTTGTCCATCAACTTGGGAAATACATTCTAAAGGGTTCATTCTAAGGGGTTAAATCACTTTTCATTCAAAAATTGCTAGTGAATATCATTATTACATAGAAAAGACATATTAATTGAAATGTGAACATACTTTAGACCTTTAAAAAAAGTGATTCACTTAAATAATTTCATACATTGCACTGTGCATAAATATGCATGACCTCATGATTATTAATAAAGAAATATTTTTTGACTGGCAATTAAAATACTAAACTAGATCTTTATTTACACAATTTAATGAGTCCTAGTTTAGCATGATTATTGGTCATACAGCCAGCCACTGCCAGACTATGTTCATAATATTTGTATTTTCATAATATCAGTATTGTTATATTAATAATTGGCATACCAAGATATACAATTATAAACATTAGGAATATGTAATGTTTACAAACCAAATTTTTGAATGAATTCATCTCACATATGAATATGCTGTGTGATCAGTAGGGTTTCAGCATTGATAGCACAATGTGTGTGTCCGCAATAGTTATATTGCAGGATATGAAATATTAAGTTGGGATTATAGTCGATCAGCAATTAAGAATACATGAGATTTGTGGAGTTATTGCAATGTATAACCATAACAGAGTGAAACTTTATCATTTAAATGCATTTCAAGAGAGTTTAAAGCTTTTTTCTTTGCTCTATTGTAATTATTCTTGCAATTTTATTTTTATACACGATTCACACCCTTACAAAGTCAACCCAAGCAATCTAAATGAATGATTTTTCCCACAAATAGAGCTATTCAAGCCATCTGCTGAAATTGTGTTCATATCGCAATATATATCGCAGCAAAACAAAATATCACAATGTCAGAATTTTCCAATATCGTGCAGCCCTAGTGATCAGAGACAGTAAATGTTCCTGAAAGTCTTATCAGATGCAGATGGACCTTCAGATGAAGCGATTTAAGCCCTCTATAGATTCAAACTCACGTCAGCGCAAAAAATGACGTCACATGCCAAACACACATTAAACCATTAAGTATTGCATGTCATTCGGAAAGTACAATTAATGAAAATTAGAACTGAAATTGTAAAATGGTTTACCATGAATAAGTCACACAGACTGCAATTTAAATAAATAAACTTGCACTGTATATTTGATTTTATAGCGTGAAGTGGGACACTGCGTTTTTTTACATTATTTAATGTTCAAAAAAATAAAATAAAAATCATATATACAGGAGTAAATATAAAATTTTGTCTTTGATTTAATTTTATAACATTTCCCTAAAAGCTTATTTTCTTTTAACAATGTAATATTACAATAATATTCATTATTTCACTTTATTTTATATAGTAATACTTATATTATTTTTATATAAAACATTCATTTGTCAAACTGCGCAATTGAAAAAAATATATACAGTGCTCAGCATAAATGAGTACACTCCCTTTTGAAAGTGAATATTTTTATCCATTTCTCAGTGAATATAGGTCATATATTTTGGTGCATTTGAACAAAACAGGTTTATTAAACAGGTATAGTTATTAAAATTATATTTTAGTCACCGAACATCTTTAGAAATAGAAAGATAATACATTTAAATTCAAGCGAATGGAAATTGATCTTTCCTCTTTTTTTATTTTATTTTATATTTTTCCCAAACATAAATTGGAGTGAACTCATTTTGGGCTGTATTTGTAAGTTATTTGGTTAGATTAGCATCAGATTCGTCTTCAGTACCGACTAAACTAATGTATATGCTTAAATTTAATATCGTGTAAACCATCCTATAAAAAATAATAATTTAATAGAGAGATCTTAACTTATTAGATAATGTATTTATGCTCACTGCTCAGCACTGTATATAGCACACATTGTAATGTACATTTTTATAAATTATGATGCAAAAAAAAAACAATACTGCACTGTGTGTATTTTACTTAATGAAATCCCGCCACATATGCACTATAATAGCTAAATGCTACACCAGTTTGACTCCAGGTGATGCCCGTCTACAGGATGGCAGATCTGTTTGCCATTCTCTCAGTGGCCACAGCTTTACAATGCTGGATATTTGCTCCATTAATGAGGACAAAACCCTGCTGGACTGACATAATGACAGAGAATAAGGGAATATTCACTCGTCTTTTATATTAATATAAAGTTTTAAAATAAATTTGAGTGCCAGGGCATTTACTGGGTTAGGGGGGGAAAAAAGGCAGAATATATTATAAAAAGCTTATTTTTATCTTTACTGTTTCTCCTTCTGTAAACAATAGACATTTCATTTTAGGCTTGCTGATGAAAATCTAATATTTCATTCAATTATTTTTAAAATACAGTGAAACAGTACATTACTTTCAAATTAATCAACCAAATACATTTTATAAAAAATATGAAATATAAAATGCTTACCTGCATGCTATGAAATTAACAAACACTGTGTTGATAAGTTATTTTAATATTTTTGTGAGGATTTCCAAGTAAATGTTTTACATGAAATGTATTTGGATTAGCCCAAATTTGGTGCCTGTTAAGATTATTAGGTATTATGGATTTTCATTTTTGTTTTTATAATAAAACTAAATCAGCTCTAAAATGGTTTTATGTCTGCTTAAAGTTTAAGTGAATATTTTGGCATTTCGATGTTGATGTATTGAAAAACTGTGTGTTTATTTAGTCTATTTAAACCTAAGTCTATAAATAAAACAACAACTGTAAGCAAATATTGCTGTTTTTAAACCAAAAAGAGATTTTACTGCCATTAAAAAAATAATAATTAAAAACATACAAACACCTGTCTAGAAATAAATGCTTTTAAAATAATACCCATACAATTATGAATTTACACTTAATATTTAAGATCACTCTTGACCCTCCCATAGCTGTATTAATATATTAAAATAGCCAATAAACATAAAAATGCTAGAGTTTAACTCTGTCTTGAGAGATTGGGAACAAATAGAAAAAATGGACTTCAGGTGACTGAAAACTGAGATTTCACCCATGTAAAGTGAAAGTAAAACTACCAACAAAGAATACCAATGATGGGTGTCCTTCAACAAATAATTCACACAACACTATAAAAATAAAATATGATTAATCTGTGAACATTTAACCAAGATAGAAGCTTAAAAAGTCAAAGCATGTTTACCTGTATTTGCTTTTATTGATATACCGTTAAGACAGATCCAAAACAACGGTTCATGTAAACTGATTGGTCTTGATCAAGGACATAATAATGTACCATCACAAGCCTGAACCGACAATAATTCTCTTATAACCCAAATAAACAACTAGTGACCAAACTAAATGACCCATTTTGATGATTAACTAGCGTGAGGCAGCAGTTAACTCGTAGTTCAGACACAACTCCTGTGTTTATCAGGCCTCCTGCTGCCTCTTCACTTATAACAGTACAACCAGCGGATTATAATTGAACTAATTAGCTCCTAAATCAAGATCAGACTCCCCAAAAAACAGTGGAAATAAACAGAGACGTGTTTAAATCAGCTAGATAACCGTTTGCGACCGTTTTACAAGCAGGAAATAGACGCGAAAACAGAAACAGAAGACGATTGTTTTCCCCCCTCACCTGATCAGGCTGATTCGGGTAAATTCGACTCTTCTCAGACTCCTCGCATGGCGATTAGATCAGAAATAAATTTTAATTCAGCAAAATTAATCGTAACTCAGGTTTAAACACATTTAAAGGGCCACGCAGCCCTCACGAGCTGAGAGTCAGTTTTCACAAGCAATCTCGTCACCACACCCATAAGGGAACCGGGAACATGGCAACAGACGCGGCGGAGGGGTGAATCAACAACAACGCTGATCAACAGACTTATAAAATTGAATTTAAAACCACATATGTGATTTAATTTACTTCATAAAGTTCATAACTCCCATATAATGATATATTAAGTGTTATTTTGGTAGAATACAAAGATAAATGTATTAGATAGGATTGTGTTGTTCACCCACAGATGAATGGTACAGTCCGTCCGCTGCCTCAACAAAGCGCCAGTAGGAGAAACAGGAAACGTATCCGCTACGTGTTTGAGTCTCGCAGGGAAACTTCTTACGCAGATTTTTGTTGTAGTTAAAGTTTTTAAAAGTCTAAAATGTTGAAGATTTAAAACTGTGACTTTATTATAACATACCGTGTTATCTGAAGGAGTAAATCATGGAGAGACAAGCGGATAAAACTACCGCAATAAACTGTACTACAGTGTAAACAACGTAGCTTCGTTCAAATTACGATAGTGAGTTAATCAAAGTACATTAACCTTTTATTCAATTATAAAAGCTCTTTTATTTAATTATATTCAGCTATTTCACAGCAAAAAAAGTTTGTAATCTAATTTTAATAATACTAAATATAATACTAATTAATAATACTATAATAATACACATTATACACACAGATATGTGCCTATATGTGTATTAATACAAGTTTAGAGATAATGTATAAACATAGACATATATACATTATTAGTATGTAATCAAATAACTTGATATGCCAATATATGGGTAAAATAAATTCAGCATGACATATTAAAGTCAAAATTATACATTCTGACTTGTATATTCATTCATTCATTCTCTTTTCGGCTTAGTCCCTTTATTAATCTGGGGTTGCCACAGCGGAATGAACCGCCAACTTATCCAGCATATGTTTTACGCAGCGGATGCCCTTCCAGCTGCAACTCATCACTGGGAAACATCCATACAGACTCATTCACACACATACACTATGGACAATTTAGCTTACCCAATTCACCTATAGCGCATGTGTTTGGACTGTGGGGGAAACCGGAGCACCCGGAGGAAATGCCAACTGACCCAGCCGGGGCTTGACTTGTATATTAAAATACATAAAGTAATAATCTTGCTGAATTTGATTGTATTAAAGGTGTAAAAAATGAACAACTCCTAACACAATAGTTTTACGGATAGTGGCAAAAACTATAATGATTTCAGAATGACAATTAATGAATATTTTACAGCCAAACTGTGATCCTTAAATATTTTAATATATAATCAAATTCTTCTCCTTCAGAAACACAATTAATTTGAAATGTTTTTAGGTTTTGTTTTAATGTATGAAACCCCCTTTATATGCACATTTTTCCACATGCATTCACACAGAAATATTGAATATTCTGTGTATTTTACATGAGCTATTAGTATAACTGTTTATTTATTATCAGTATAATTGCATATCACACATACAGTTAACACAATTGCAGTCTGAGGGCGATTCGCTAAACAAAAACTCATTTTAAAATGCATGCTAGTTTTTAAAATGCGTGCTAAATGCCCTTGCATATTGAATATTTAATGTCGCCAATGAAAGAAAACAGTAGGTGAAGAATCAATGCAGTGAGTTGAAAGCAATCTGTTCACCATCAGAGATCATATGGGGTCTTTGCCCTCTTTAAAATCAACCAGATGGGGTCACAACTCCTTAATTATTGTTGTTATTAAAATCAGAATAACATTAGTGACATGCATCGTTCCCTATTTCTACAGGGAAATGCGATAGTGAGAGGAAAATAAATGAAAATAGTGTCACGAGAAGCTGCAGAAGGGAAGGAAAGACGAACGGCAGAACATCAAAAGCATGTGAGCTAAAAAAAGATGCAGTTGTGGCTATAAATAGACGTTAATATGGAGAGGATGCCCTGCTTTTGTTATCTCAAACATTCAAATGTGGATGGAAATGCTGTCTTCTGAGACGGTCAAAAATAAAATTTGCATTCATTGTTATTATATCACTGCTTTTAAGCCATCAAATATCAAAAGATCATTGGAGATTGTGTTTACTTATTATATTTAATGTATATATGCACACACACTAAACGCCAGAGATGATTTAAAGACAGAATGTGTTTATGTTTAGTGAGAAATGCACTGCAGAAGCTTCATATTGATGTGAAAAGCAGCTGAATACATCACTCCATATATCTCTAGGGAGGCTTGTGGTTGCTGTGGTAACCGTCACAAATGGCGACTGACGTCAGGCGAGGAGGGATCCACAGAGAGAAGACGCTCACAAAATACTGCATTCATTTTAAACACATTAAACATTTTTTCTTTCTTTATTTGTAGGATATTTGTCTTTTTTCTTTATTTTGTTTTGGGATTTTCTTTTTTTTATTTTACTTTATAGGATTTTCGACACATTTTATAGGATTTTCTCTTTTTTCTT
>CAIGQV010000990.1:790455-807312 GCA_903798115.1 Danio jaintianensis
GTCCTCAAAGAGTAGTTAACGATATGGTGTCTAAAACAATTATTGTAAATACAGGAGTTCCACAAGGAAGCATTTTATCGCCCTTACTTTTTTTCTTTACACAAATGAACTTAAGATCCAGGATTTAGGTTTTAATTATTTAAATATGCAGATGATATGGCACCTGTTGGCCGGTTGACTAAAACAGGAACAGAGGGAGATACCTTATAAATTTGCTTCAACTGGTGTAAAAGGAGTTCACTGGAGATACATTTTAATAAAACCAAGGAGATGATAGTTAGCAGAAATGAACTAGTTCTCCTCGTGTTGGCGTGGGTTTCCTCCGGGTGCTCCGGTTTCTCCCACAGTCCAAACACATGCGCTATAGGGGAATTGGGTAAGCTAAATTGTCCGTAGTGTATGTGTGTGAATGAGTGTGTATGGATGTTTCCTAGTGATGGGTTGCAGCTGGAAGGGCATCCGCTGCGTAAAACATATGCTGGATAAGTTGGCGGTTCATTCCGCTGTGGTGCCTCCAGATAATAAAGGGACTAAGCCGAAAAGAAAATGAATGAATGAATGAACTAGTTCTTACTCAAGGGTTGAAACCTCTGGTCTTTGAGGGACATGAAATAGAGACAGTTTCATGTTAAATAGGAACAATTATTGATAGTGGATTGACATTTGATGGAAATGTAGAGTGTATGTTTTAAAAAGCAATGCAGAGATTATCTCATTAGATCTCATTAGGAGGTTACAACAATTTGGTGTAAGTCAAGATATTCTGGAGACAAGAATTTGGTTGAAAGTGTTGTGAGTTTAACATGATTGCATGGTGTGGACTGTTGCCAATTAAGGAAAAGCAAAAAGATGTTTTAGGCAACCCCAAGTAAAGAAAAATGTGTATCAAATGTCCTTTGTGCCGACTGCCATTAAATAAATACTGGGTTTTCATTCATTCATTCATTTTCTTTTCGGCTTAGTCCCTTTATTAATCTGGGGTCGCCACAGCGGAATGAACCGCCAACTTATTCAGCATATGTTCACTTATTCAACATATGCATCACTGGGAAACATCCATACACACTCATTCACACACATACACTACGGACAATTTAGCTTACCCAATTCACCTGTAGCACCCGGAGGAAACCCACGCCAACACGGGGAGAGCATGCAAACTCCACACAGAAACACCAACTGACCCAGCCGGGGCTTGAACCAGCGACCTTCTTGCTGTGAGGCGATTGTGCTACCCACTGCGCCACTGTGACACCAGTATGAATACAGTCTAACGCATTTTTAATGTGATTTATGTGATGACATTGAATGTATTTGTGTTGCTTGTTTTTCTGTGAGGTGTGTAATGTGAATGCTGATGTGGTTGTGTGGTGAAGCCAAAGATAAATGTCCACTTGTGGACAATAAAGAAAGTAAAGTATTAATGGGCAGGTAATCAACCAGTAGTTACTTAAAGGAATAATTCACCTAAAAATGAAAATTTCCTCTTAATTTACTTAGCCACAGGTCATCCAAGATGTAGGTGACTTTATTTCTTCAGTAGGACTTTATTTCTGCAGATTTGGAGCTGAATCTGTTGTTCTTGGTGCTTCATATAATGGCAGTGAATGGTGACAGGTTTTTTAGATTAGAAATAAACACATACAAACGAGTCCAAATCAAAAGCCATGGCTCCTGATGACACACTGAGGTCTTGTGAAGCGAAACGATTGCTCCATGTAAGAAATTGAGTATTATTTACATTATTATTAGCTTTAATCCACAGCCTGGTCAAACAGATCTCAACGCATGTCTGATACATATGATACTCAAGTACTTTGTTTATGTTTTGGACATTTAAATTATTTTTAAGAGGCCTATTCGGTGTTTAAATCTGAGTTTTAATGCTTTTTTAAACATATAACGTGAACAAGTTAAACACTTAAAACTGCACTTTTATTTCAGCTCATGTTAAGTATATTTTAAATAATGAAAATGTTCAGTTTTAGTCACTGATAAAGAATTTGTCATAAACTCTTGACTTGAAATACACTTGTTTTGTTTTCGTGTGCTTTACCATATTTCTTATTGTATATTTAATTATTTACTCTGGTTCTGACCAACATTCTTAAAGCAATATTTATTGTACAGTTTGCCTTTGGTCTTTTATGCACCCGGTGTTCTACAGTATATTGTGTTTCTCCTTTTTGTTGCGCAGGGACGTTAATATGGTGGATATTGTAATGCAAACAATGCCTGCAGAAAGTGACGTACACGTGGCCAGGAACTTTCTCACCAAGATTTTGAGAAGTTCTATGAGGTATCCTGCAGCTGTGGGTGTCTCCCATTTGAAAAAATACTATAGTAAATACTGTTTTTGAACCATACTGTAGTAAAGTAGTTAATTGATCTGTTGGGGTGATTCTGTAGTTGCTATGACAATACAACAACTATAGTAATAGATCTGTTGTGGTGATTCTATAGTTGCTATGGTAACAAGTATAGTAATAGATCTGTTGTGGTGATTCTATAGTTGCTATGGTAACAAGTATAGTAATAGATCTGTTGTGGTGATTCTATAGTTGCTATGGTAACAAGTATAGTACTAGATCTGTTGTGGTGATTCTATAGTTGCTATGGTAACACAGCTATAGTAATAGATCTGTTGTGGTGATTCTATAGTTGCTATGACAATACAACAACTATAGTAATCGATCTGTTGTGGTGATTCTACAGTTGCTATGGTAACACAACTATAGTAATAGATCTGTTGTGGTGATTCTATAGTTGCTATGGTAACAAGTATAGTAATAGATCTGTTGTGGTGATTCTATAGTTGCTATGACAATACAACAAGTATAGTAATCGATCTGTTGTGATTCTACAGTTGCTATGGTAACAACTATAGTAATAGATCTGTTGTGGTGATTCCATAGTTGCTATGGTAACACAACAACTGTAGTTTACTGTAGTAAAAACTAAATTATACTACAGTATTTATTATATCGTATCAGTTCACTATAGTTAATACTACAGTACGTTGGAGGATTTGTTAAAGGGATAGTTCACCCAAAAATGAAAATTCTGTCATCATTTACTCAGCCCTTGCTTGTTTCAAACCTTTTTTGTTTCTTTCTTCTTCACACAAAAGAAGACATTTTGAAAAATGTTGGAAACCTGTAAGCATTGACTTTCATAGAATTTGTTTTTCCTACTATGCAAGTCAATGAATACAGGTTTTCAGTTTCAATATCTTTTGTGTTTAAGAGACGAAAGAAAGTCAAACAGGTCTGGAACAAGGAAGGGGTGAAGTGAATGATGACAGCATTTTCATTTTTGTGTGAACTGTCCCTTTAACAAAGAGTTGTAAGTACTATAATACATTTTACTATAGTATGGTTCAAAAACACCTTAGTATTTAATATTATTTACTATAGTATTTTTTTTATGTGGGCTGTCTTGTGACCCTATAGTTTTCACCCATTGTCCCATCCGTCCCTACCAGACTCGAGTCTCACACTTTTAGCCATGTGGCGTCTTAACTGTAGCTGTGCTGCTCACGTGCAAGGCTGGGATTATTTGCTTAAGCTGATTATCGTGCTGTCATTTTCACTGGCTTCTGTAGAACCTATGAGCATCACACCAGCATCTTCAATGTTTCTTGCTGTCTTGTTGGTAAATGCAAAATAAACATATATTCTGCTTGTTTTGTCTTAATGTGACCCCCCCCTCCATTTCACCTTACATGCATTTCAGGAAAAACCGCTTTAAAGGGTATGTCACTTATTGTTAAATGAGTGATTATCATTAGAGGAGTCATGAACTGTGTGTTTTTTTTATTATTTTGTGCTGTTCTCTGGGGTCTGCTTATAATGTTATCAAGATTTTACATAAAAACGTAGAAGTAATTTAGAAGCAGTTGACTACTTTATGTGCTGTTTTTGACCCTCGTGTTCTGTTTGAGTGGGCGTGGCCAATTGTAGACTCTGAAGTAAACGCCTACTTTTCTGATAGGCTGACAGTTTTGCATATTTACAGAATTAAACATGCAGTGTAGTAGAAGTGGGTGTTGATCATCTGTGGAGGCGGAGCGATACATAATTTACTAGAACATTCCAGAACCTGTGGTTTTCCCTTCAGTATAAGCTGATTTTAGAGGAACCACAAAGTGTTTCTGAAACTTAGATGTTTTTATAATACTCTATGAGCTCAAATGAATTTTGGTTTCTCAGTTCATGACCCCTTTAAATTATGTTGTGGAAAAGGAATTAGTTGTTACTCTTTCACAATGGCCTAATTTGTTGCCCTCTCTGTTTGTATTTCAGGAGGAATGAATCGTCATGTAGACCCCATTCGTGGCACTCAGCTAAATCCTCAGAAAACTCCAACCCAAACGACTCCAAATCTGAACCCAACCCAGAACCTGACCCCACTTGGCAGACAAAATATGATCCAGGGTGAGATTCTGAGTATGCATATGCAATATATAAACTGAACTCAGTCAGCATTATCAGTTATAATTGTTTTTCACCAGGTCACCCACAAAAGAATTCACCAGCTGTTGGGGACAGACCAATCTGCGACAAGCGTCCTGCCAGTTCAGCTCTGTCAGAAATATGGAAAGTGTAGAGCCCTCATCTTATGCTTTCTCAAAAGAACAACCTTTACCAAGCAAACCCAATGGGGGAGCAGATCACGAGGTGCTTGAAAATGCGATCAGCAAACCTACTTTGGCAGGCAATGCATTTTCAGGCACAGCTGATCATAGTGCACCTCGGGCTGCCATTCCCACAGAAGGGGTGTTTTACAGAGGAGATCTAGCAGTTCCCAGTGACTGCCACAGATACCTGCAGATCCCCATGGGCAATGGGGGACGAGTGAGTCCCAGTGTAGAGGAGCAATCTAGCTCCAGACTCTCCTCTACTGCGAGATCAAACCATAGACCTGTGTGGCATATTCCAGAGAATAAGATGTCCAGTTCTGAAGTTCCTCCTGCTCCTCCCTTGCGGAGTGATAGTTTCACTGCCACCAGAGTTCATGAGAAGAGTTTGGTGGGATCGTTTCCTGAGGGACATACTGTATATCCACTACAGAAACCTCTCTGCAGAGCTGTGGACAGACAATTAGATGAAGTGAGACAAAGCTACAACCCACCTCCAAAGAAGGACTACCTTGAGCCATACCTTCCAGTTGAGGACTTTTCAAATCAGCTAAATCCTACCAAACTCTTCTCCCTGTCAAGCACTGATGTAAGACAAGGCCAGAATCCGTTTGCTTATGAGTTTCAGCATCAGAGACAGCACAGTGATGATAGTCCCTTTTCTGTGTATCCCAACTCTACATGTTCATCAAAGTCTCAGAGTGTTGGAAGCTACTACCGAAGCTTGCAAGATTTGCCTAATAATGTTAGCAGTCGAAACAAAACTAGAACCAGCATAGTCTTTGATCCCAACCACGATGGCCAAGCTCATTTCCGTTACTACTGCATCACTGCCCAACAGCCATCCCTGGAATCATCTTCTCATGGTCGGATGGTAGATGAACGAAGTTCTGAAATGGGTAAAACACAAGGAGCCACAGATAGAAGCTTTGTAGGCTCTCAAAAGGTTATGAAGGCAATGCATCCCCAACTGTACCTCAGTTTACCCGAGAACAAGTGTTCCAATGGTTACAACAAACAGTCCATCGGTCCACTTTCAGCTCAAGCTGTTTCCCTGGTATCAAATAATTTGATTTCAAAGCCCAGTTCTGTTGAAAGAGAGACTCAAAGAAAGAAAGATAAGCCTCAGCCTTCCAGGCATGTTCCAAACCACCAGACCTCTATGTACACCTATCAACATGACAATCCATGGATCAGCAAGCAGGATCTCAAGATCTGTCCACACAAAACCCCCTTGTTGCATTCTTTGGCCCAGGAGAGTAAGAAAATGGCAGAAAATTCTATCACAACAGCCTCCAAAGGAGGTAGTCAAGAATCAACTGATGCCAGCAGTGGAAAGCTGGGAAGACGAAGTGACCGATATGCCACAACTTTACGCAAAGAAATTCAAAAGAAGAGGGCTCAACTTCAAAAAAGCAGAAGTGCAGCTACCTTGACCTGTTCAACTGAAGTTGAGGAGGACTCTGACATATGGAAGTCCAATGAAACCTCCACATCCTCTTCTGATGGTTCTTTTACTAACACTTACAAGGATCATCTGAAGGAAGCCCAAGCCAAAGTTCTACAGGCTACATCATTTATGAGGAGAGATCTGGAGCTTCCTGGGAATGAAGTTGTGTCTACTCAACTTTCCAAAAGACCTGGGCAAGTGACTCGCATTGGTGGTCGTAAACGCTTTCCCATGGATAAAAAAATACATTCCTTCTCTGAACCGGACAAGATCAATGAAGTCGGAGTTGAAGATAAAGCAGGCAGGTCTTTTGCAGACCGATACAAGTTCTTTGAAGGTTCTGGCAAAGCAGTTGTCCAAAAGCCCATTCCAAAGCAATCCCTGCTCAGTCCTACAGTAGACCACAGTGAGAGAAAGACTGGAGAAGGTGAAAGCATCCCTCGAGTTCTGTTAAAGCAAAGTAAATCAAGCCATTCTGACCTAAATACAGATGAGCAACAAAGGCTTGGTACATTTGCAGAATATGAGGCTACATGGAACTTGCAGAAGAAGCAAGTGGAAAGAAGAACCACAGGCAGATACCATTCAGCTGAAAATATTTTGGACTCAGGCTTGGAGGAATCCAACAGAGCACTGTGTATGCATGAAAGATCCCGCTCCTCACCTTCTGCTGACTTCTATGGACAGGTAAGAAGAAAGTTTGGTTTTACTGTTTGGCAGTAGTTGTAAACAGCAGTTGGGCCCTAATGGTAACAAAAAATTGGACTTGTAAGGTTGTAGGTTCAGTTCCTAGTACTGGCAGAAGTTGTCAGTGGGGGTAATATATTAACGGTGCTCTATTCCATTTTTAATAACCACCACTGAAGCACCCTTCAGCAACGGAACTAATTACCTAATTGCGTACTGGGCACCATAGCAAAGAGTGTACAATAACTTAGATAGGTTGGTAAGGGTTACCATATTTGGCCAACACATCATTTAATTTAAAATACTGATCTTTAAAGGGATAGTTCCCCCGAAAATGAAATTTCTGTCATTGATTACCCTCATATCGATCTAACCCTTCATTCATTTTTGAAATAAAAATTAAGATATTTTTGGATAAAGTCCAAGAGCTCCTTGTCCTTCCATAGATAGCCAGAGTCGCACCAAAAAAAATATGATTCAACATTTTTTTTCTCCTTAGTGCCACTATAAAATCTTTGCCTTTTTTTTGTTGTTTTTTTTACAAATTCACATTACTTTCAGAAACTCCCTCTGCCAGCCAGAGAGTCTCCTCTGGAATCTCCACATGAAGCCAAAGACCAACAGGAGGCTCATATTTCCAGGTTAGGAATTCTTGCTTTAACTTACCTTCCATTTAAGGCAAATAGGGGTGAAATATGAAATGACTGATAATGTATATTTTCACGTCACAGTGCATCCGAAAAGGAGCACAGTCCACTTAATATTTCCAAGTCTCAAGAGTCCATCACACTGAGCATTCTGGAAAATTCAGTTGAATCTCTAGGATACAACCAGAAATCCAGATCTGACACCAAGCAGCCAGCATCGCTTACTTCACAACATCTCCAGGTTTCCATGTCAGAGCAACTCCTTCCCAAAAACAAAGGTCTTGAACCACAACACAAAGGACTGGAAACCACCTGCCCAACCACGGCTTCCCTAGAAGTCAGGGTTCAGACCTTTTCACCGGAGCCAACAGAAGAACCCCTGAGACTCAATACTTCAGAAAATCTGGAGGGAGACATGCATCAGACTGCACGTGTGGATGAGCATAAATTGGAGGGAATGTTATCTCCCATCCCACATATTTTAGCTGGTTCCCCCATCTCTCCCAAACAGAAGGCTGACCTGACAGTAACCTCAGCCAGCAGAACACGTTCTCCTTCTCCTCAGTTCTTTCCACAGAGGCTCACAGATGAACCTCCTGCAAACGTGTACAAAAAGGATCCATGCAGGTAACTTCAGTATTAGACACGGAAAGGACAATAATCTAAGGCCGTTTAAAAGGGGTTAATTCACCCATAAATGAATATTCTGTTATTAATTACTCACCCTCATGTCATTCCGTTCCCCCAAATGAAGATATTTTAGATTAAATCTGAGAGCTTCCTCATCCTCCATAGTTCAGTGTGACTTTGGTGGTTCAACTGTAATCATACAAAGCTCCACAAACTCTTTTGTGCACCAAAATAACTATAAATGTCAAATGCCAATGTCTTCCATATCAGATCTCGGTGTAGGTTTACTAGGGGCAGAACTATGATGCTTGTGTGTTCTGCAGCAATTCATGACTTTTATTTAGTGGCTAATTCGTATTAATTTATATGATCTCATTTGTACAACTTAGTACAATTTGCTATCCCCCAATGAAGGGTAGGGTTAGGGATGGGGTTTGGGTGCACACCTCCCTTTAAAAATTGAACGTTTTCATATGATTTAGCCACTTTTTTGACAATACATAAATAGTTACCTCATGAGATTGGGCTGGTCATATTGCCTGTAGTAAATGCAGACCCTGAAGCAAACGGTGTCATAAAAGTGTTCTTGGAGCTTTGTATTATTATTATTAATATTATTATTATTATTATTATTATTATAGTTGAACCACTGAAAACACATGAACTGTCTTGACAATGTTTTTGGTTCCTTTTCTGAACTTTGAGTGTCTCTGGATCCTTGCTGTCTATGGAGGATAAGAGAGCTCCAGTATTCCATCTAAAATATCTTCATTTGTTTTTCAAAGATTAACGAAGGTCTCTGGGTCTTAAACAACATGAGGGTGAGTACTTACCAGAATCTTCACTTTTGGGTGAACTAACTCTTTTAAAGGGATAGTTCACCCAAAAAATGAAAATTCTGTCAACATATACTCACACTTTTCTTGCTTCAAAACTGTTTGCCTTTCTTCTGTTGAACACAAAAACAGAACATTTAAAGAAAGCTGGAAGCCGTTGACTTCCATATTATTTGATTTTCCTGCTATGGTTTGCAGCTTTGTTCAAAATATCTTCTTTTGTGTTTATCAGAATAAAGAAACTCAAAAAAAGGGAGAGTAAATAGTGTGTAAATTTTCATTTTTGGGTGAACTATCCCCAAGGTTTCATTGCTCAAATCTACATAGTAGCTAGAAAAGTGCTTCATTTCTACATCGTGACTAACTTGTTGTCTATTTTAGTAGTAAGGTGGAAGAAACATCTGAGCCAAACACTCCTGGCAGAAAGGTCCCAATACAGATTGTTTGTACAGAAAATGGTTCAGAGAGAGAAAACCGAAACTATCTGCTGCACTCTGAATCATCTGAAGAGCCTCAAACTGGCCAGCTAAAACACCTAGAATTTTCAGAGCAATGCAAGTCACCATTCATAGCCTACTCAAGCCTGGATCCCAACAGAAGCACAAAACATCAGACTAAAGAAACAATATTAGACCACACCGAACCAATGAGAAGCAACGGTGTGAGCGAACACTCGGAGGACCTGAAGCGAGAGGAGCTGGCCAGAGATATAATGGGGAAAGACAGGAGTCTGGCGGACATCCTGGACCAGAGAAAGATGAAGACCACCATGGATCTGATGGAGGGAATATTTCCACAGGGCGTGCAGATACTGGAGGGAGCGCAGCAGAGAAGGAAAGCGGCCTCCAAACAGACGTCTCCTAAAAATACACAGCAAAGGTACACCACTGACACTACAAAAACAGAATAAACATTTCCTAGTCACTTTCACTTGTTATATACACTCTTTAAGGCACCAATATGAACCCCTTTGTTTCTAATATATAACTTTAAAGTACCAATACGGACCCTTTGGCTTCTAATATATAACTTTAAGGCACCAATACAGACCCTTTGTGTACTAATAATATATAACTTTAAGGTATAATATGGACCACCAATATGAACTTTTTAGGTACTAATATATATTTTCAAGGCACAAGTATGGACTTTTTAGGTACTAATATATATTTTCAAGGCACAAGTATGGACTTTTTAGGTACTAATATATATTTTCAAGGCACAAATAAGGACCCTTAGGGTACTTAATCTGTTTTTACCTGTTTTTAATCACTTTTATTATTTGTTTTTATGTTCTTATACTTGTCTCTTTTATTCTTGTTTATGTAAAGCACTTTGAATTGTCACTGTGTATGAAATGTGCTATATAAATAAACTTGCCTTGCCTTACTAATATATAATTTTAAGGCACCATTGTTTTTTTTTGGTGCTAATATATATCTTTAAAGCACCAATATGAACTTTTTAGGTACTAATATATAACTTTAAGGCACACACACACACACACACACACATTTTATTCTGTGAAGTACTGATGATAATTCTGCAACATTTTAGCTAAACATGTTAGCTTTTTTGCATAAAATAAAAAAAATGCCATGCGTTCAGACATGTTTATATTATTTATGTGACAACACAATACCTATGTTCGAACTTCAGAAGAATTACAAAATCAATATTTAGTGTAATAATCACAATTTTTAATCACAAAAATACTTACCAATTGTTATTTTCTGTAAAAAATGCTCTAAATGACTAAATTTTTATTAGAAATGTAATTTGATATTAAATGTAAATATGATATTTCCATTTTTTTCAGCAGTGGTATGTACATGTTTCAAAGTCCATCAGCTGGAGTTACAGTGGTTGTTTTCTCCTTAATTCTCATTCAAATGACACTATTACAGGATTTAAAGTCAAACCTGCTCACTACTGCCCTCTACTGACACACACACACATATAACTTGCACAGTGTACATGAGCATGACTAAACTGTATTCATCTGTTGATTTTTCCCTATTAGTGACTGAGTAATGTTTGTTTCTTCAGGATGGAGGAGAGTCTGTCTTCATTGGTCTCGTTAGTCAGCAGTTCGTCATATTACAGCACATCTGCACCCAAAGCAGAGCTGCTCATTAAGATGAAGGACATACAGGAGCAGGACTCAGAGGACGAGCTCACTACTGACCTGTCCAGCAAGAAGGTGCACGCTTTATTTCATTATTGCATCCAGAGTGTGAATTACAGGAGTGTTTGACCTCCTAATTAAGCTTGATTCCCCTGTCAAAACAAGATGTTGTAGGGGTCTGCTCTTTATATAGTGGAAAATAGTTTGCAGTCATCGTTTTAAATAATAATATTAATGAAAATAATACATTAATTTTACAATTCATTCATTCATTTTCCTTTGGCTTAGTCCCTTTATTCATCAGGGGTCGCCATAGTGGAATGAACCGCCAACTATTCCAGCATATGTTTTACACAGCGGATGCCCTTCCAGCTGCAACCCAGTACTGGGAAACACCCATACACATTCATTCACACACATACACTACGGCCAATTTAGTTAATCAATTCCCCTATAGCGAATGTGTTTGGACTGTGGGGGAAACCGGAGCACCCGGAGGAAACCCACGCCAACACGGGGAGAACATGCAAACTCCACACAGAAATGCCAACTGACCCAGCAGAGGCTCCAACCAGCGATCTGATTGGCTATAACTGGACTTGATTGATTTTTTTGTTTATTTGTTTGTTGGTTGGTTCAAAAGAATAAAAGATACTGAAATAGAAGTGGTAGCTCCGCCCACATGATTCCCATTGGGCCCTCAACAGTATACATGCGTTCTGATTGGCTACAACTGGACTTGATTGATTTTCACGTTTAATAATCTGATGTTTCTGTAATTTCTGTGCGTCTCCAGCAAGAGCTGATGGAGAGTTTGAGCAAGAAGCTGCAGGTTCTTCGAGAGGCTCGTGAAAGCCTGCAGGAGGACGTTCAGGATAATAACGCTCTGGGAGAAGAAGTGGAAGTCAGCGTCCAGAGCGTCTGCAGGGCCAATGAGCTGGAGAAGTTTCGCATGTTTGTAGGAGATCTGGATAAAGTGGTCAGTCTGTTACTGTCTCTGTCTGGACGGCTGGCACGAGTGGAAAACGCTCTTGATAACCTGGAAGAGGGAACATCCGCCGACGAGAAGGTGTCTGAATTCAATTTGTTTTACTATTAAGTGGTTTATATATGATGCAAACAAGAAGAATTTGTACTCCGTTTCAGTAAAAAAACATGAGTTGTAGTTTAATGACTTTTTTATGACTCTTGGGATGTTTTTAGTTTATTTATTTGGGGAGAATTTGTTTCCATCAAAAAATGAATAAATCAGGAAAAAAGGGTGTTCGGAAATATCTGACATCTCCCACTTTTTTTTGTTTTTCTTATTATTTATTTATTTTTCTTATTCATTTATTCAGTTTTTATTACATTTAATTGTTTTTTGTTTTTTTTAAGGGAATGGGTAAATAATTATTATGTACAAATATGACGATTTAGTAGTATTGCTTACAGATATTTCGAATTTAAGTCTTTCTTCTGTTTTTCTCTTTTTACAAACAATAAAGAGAATGTTCCAAAAAAATTAATAACTCGAAATTTAAATAAATATGTTGAAACTTGCTGTCCAATAAACATTTGGAGACACTTTGACTAAATTAATTTGAATGAATTTAATAATTTGTTAAAATAAAACCTATATAGCTATAGTACCCTTACTTTTTCTAAATGTGTGTATATTTCAAAATTGGAATATTTATATATATATATATATATATAGTAGCAGTGCGATATGGCTGTATATGGGCACTGGTGGGTTGCGTTGGCTCGAGGCGGCAGGCCGAGTGGCTTAGTGTCTCACCAGTGACGATATACAGCCACATCGCACTGCTACGTGATATTGTGTGATAGTGTGATATTGCATTTATACAACAGTTCGACAGCATAATCGTGTGTATAAAATAGAAAATCAAACACAGAGAGTCTAAAAATCCTTTTGTATTAGGAACTACTTTCTTCCGCCATTCTTTCACATCTGCAGCTGACGTCAGAGCAGCAGAAGCCGTTGCTTAAAAACACGTCACTTTAGAGCTAGTGTTTGAATGATTCTCTAGCGTAATGTCTAAAGTGATGACAAAACAGGGGATTTTGCTGACATTTTAAGATTATAAGGCTGAACAGCATGAAATGCCATCAGTCTACAGAGATTTCCCAGTATTTCTCTGTTACAATCAGGAGATCACAATAATTAACCCAGAAAAAGCCAAAGCAAAGCAAACACTACTAGATTACTATGGTATAAATACAGTACTACAAAACACAAAATAGAGAGATCGACTTAGAATGTCACTTACCTGTTCTGTAATGATTTGATCAGCTGTAGTTTGAAACGTACGCTGAGAAAATGCTGTTTTTCTCCCCTAAGGACTTATTACGCGGTCTCTGTCGCCGTCTTGTGGCAGAATGTCAACCGTTTTTGCTTTGCTCAGTATGACAGGCTGATGGCTGCCGATGCGCTGTATCTCCGAAATTATGAATATTTAAAATAGGCACAGTCCTTATAAATAAACTGCATAGTTGCAATCTAAATAACTACCTTCTCGCCTAAAAAAAGCCTCAAAAGTACATTATGTTGTCCAACAGCAGCAATATTTGTCAAACTGTAGTGAGTTTATTGATCTGCTGTCACTCTATGTGGGCGGAGTAATACACAAGGGTGAGGAGGCTGTACGAGTGCTGTTATTGCATAATATCGTACCACTATCAGCCAATCAGATTCAAGAACCACACAGAACTGTTGTATAAAATATATATATATATATATAATATTAATTATTACTATTTAGTAAGACAAATTACTAAAGCAACACAATTACATTTTTAATCAGTTTCAAGCACTTTATCCAAAATCTAAGTACTTTTTATACCTTAAAAACACTTGAATAACATTTTCAAGGATTTCCAGCAGCTATAAAAACACTGAAAATCTCAACAGAAGCTTTGAATGTAAATACGACGTGACAAAAAATCAATTTGGTAGATTAGTCTTATATGAGGAGTCAGAAAACCATTCTAGTAGTGATAGAAATCTGCTAGATCCAGCGCTAAAATATGTAAAACTGTATTATTTTCAGCAAACGTTGACGGAGAAGCGCAAGCTGCTGATTGGTCAACATGAAGACGCCAAAGAGCTGAAGGAGAATCTGGACCGCCGCGAGCGCGTGGTTTACGAGATCCTGTCGGGATACTTCAGCGAAGAGCGACTGGCGGATTACAGATACTTCGTTAAAATGAAATCTGCGCTTATTATAGAGCAGCGCAAACTGGAGGACAAGATTAAACTGGGAGAAGAGCAGCTGAAGTGTCTGAAGGATAGTCTGCCGCTCGAACAGAGACTCCTCTGCTGATGACTGATTATTTATCTAAGCATTGCTGTGCATCTAATCATGTATCTGCTGACTTAAAGGGTTAGTTCACTCAAAAATGAACAGTCTGTTTATTATTATTCAACCTCATGTTGTTGCAATTCCCATGAGGCCTTTGTTAATCTTCGGAACACAAATGAAGAGATTTTAGATGAAATCCTGGAGCTCTCTCAACCTCCATAGACAAAAACGCTTGTAGTCCAGAAAATAAAATTTTTTTTATTAGTGCCGGGCAAAGATTATTCATTCATTCATTCATTTTCCTTCGGCTTAGTCCCTTATTCATCAGGGGTCGCCACAGCGGGATGAACCGCCAACTATTCCAGCATATTTTACACAGCGGATGTCCTTCCAGGTGCAACCCAGTACTGAGAAATACCCATACACACTCATTCACACACACTCAAACACTACGGCCAATTTAGTTCATCAATTCCCCTATAGCGCATGTGTTTGGACTTGTGGGGGAAACCGGAGCACCCGGAGGAAACCCACGCCAACACGGGGAGAACATGCAAACTCCACACAGAAACGCCAACTGACCCAGCCGGGACTTGAACCAGCGACCTTCTTGCTGTGAGGCGACAGTGCTAACCACTGCATGTTCTCCCCGCGTTGGCGTGGGTTTCTTCAGAACTTAGAGCTTCTTAAACATCTTAAACATAAATTATGGGCTAAATTGAATTTTTGAGTGAACTAACCCTTTAAACTCTGCTGATTTGTTTTAAAGGATCTCTTTTAGTCCATATGAAGGTTTTTTCTACGTGTGTGTGTGTGTGTATATACACGTTTAACTAATTTATTTTGCTACTGAATGCTAATGGTGGTATTAACTCAAAGGCTAGATCTACTTTTTCTTAACTAGAACCACAATGAAAGCTCTTTTATTAAGTCAGTGTTTGCTTCAGAATATCTCAAATATCGGTTTAACGTATTTTTGGCTTCTATTTATGATTTCCAATCTCACTGTGATAGAACAATAGTTTATAGATATATGAAATATTGTTCATGAATACATTTTCAATGCACTTCTGCTGCAATAAATTGGAATTAAAACTGAAATAAAAACACAAACTGAGTCCTTTTTTAAGCTTCTGTAAATGTGGACGCAATCCTTTATGATTCACAAAGATGCTTATGGTACGTTTTTCCATCAATATTAATCAGGGATGTGATTTTCCCATATAAATACGGATTACCATCACATAACGGTATGATGCATGAATGTGCTCCACGCAGGTTTTTGCATCTCGTTTATATACACTATGAACAGCAGCTACGCTAATTATTCTCTTTATTCTCTATTTCCACCTGGGGATACTCATCCCGAGGCCCCCAGAGACTATGCAGCGCCACTAATGCAATCCAAGACCTGTGTAGAGAGGATCCCAAGGTTTCCATAATCCCAGACCAGGCCGTATCCTGAGGAGCTGCTGTGGTGGTCATGGAGGAGTGGAGAGCATGAGACTGATTCCTGTGAGACCCCAGTAACAGACGAGTCTTCTCTGACGTCCAGCGTTCACCAGCCTCCGGCACCTAGACTGCAGCTCTGCACAAGACGTTTGGCCATAGGAGAAATGGTCGTGCCCAACTGAGCCTGGTTTCTCTCGAGGTTTTTTTTTCTTCACTTTCGCAAATTGGTGAAGTTTGTTCCTCGCCGCTGTCGCCCCTGGCTTGCATGGTTCGGGACCTGTAGAGCTGCGCATCGATGGATTTGCTCTTCAGTGTTTGGACTCTCAGCAGTGAAAATTAAACCACACTGAACTGAACTGAACTTAAACTCTAAAAACTGAACGGACACCATTCCAATTCACTATAATCTTCTATGTGAAGCTGCTTTGACACAATCTACATTGTAAAAGCGCTATAGAAATAAAGATGAATTGAATTGAATTGAATTTCCGTATTTTCCGGGCTCAATGGGGCAGCTGTAATTTGAGTAAATCCGAAGTTTTATTAATAATCAGATTAATTATCGGCAAACCCCTCATGATTTTATGATCTTCATGAGTCTTTACTGTGTTTTGTGAGTTTCTCAGTGTGTTTGGGTTTTATGATGTTGACAGTAATCCTGAACTAGTCAATTATTAACAAAATCATATTCATAAGTATATTTTTACACAGGATGTCTGAGCATCAGGACGTGGAGTTTCAGCAAGCTGAAGATGTGAACGTGTGCCGATATACGGTAATAACGTCATTTTTACTGTTACTTTACTTAGATGTCTATTTTGAGATTTCCACAGACAAGAAATGACAATATTTATATTCAGTATAACATCAGTTTGTATGAAGTCTTCAATCACCATAAAGGAACAAAATGACATCATATACACTGAATATTGTGTATTATATTAACATAACTTTATAAATATGAGATTGTGGTATGGATTCTTTTTGTCATTGTGTGATTTCAATTACGTTTATTAGTGGTGTTAACAGAAAGCAATAGTACACTGAAAAAAATTATGCCTGCAAAATTGTTGCAAACAATTT
>CAIGQV010000990.1:812312-847101 GCA_903798115.1 Danio jaintianensis
TTGATACCTCAGACTGTTGATGTTGCCATCCACTCTGCAGATCTCTCGCACGCTCTCGCTCCATGCGGGTTCCAGTAGGTCTTCTGCAGTATTTGTGATGATTGGGATGCAGTTCAACAGATCATTCATGGGAAAAATCGACCTTCTGCCAATTTTCCAAATGATCAACTAGAAGTCAAGTTATTATTTGTTCCTCTTACAACTGGGATCGACAACAAGACTTTCGTCAGGTAGTGTACATTTAAATGGCTATATTTCCTAAAAAAGAATTACACAAAATAAAATAAGAGGTGAATTTTGAGGGTCTGAAAGAAATAGCAATATTTAGTTGCTTTAAAATCCTTTACTGCTCTCTAAAACATCCTGGGTTGTCCTAACCCAAAGTTGGGTCAATTATGGACAAACCCAACATTGGGTTAAATTTTATAAGTATATTTTAATTATACTTTTAACTCATTGGTTGTCTATAACCCCCCCATAATTAATTAATTGTCTATATTTATACTTTTAACCCCTATTTGTCCATATTCAACATAGGCTCATTCTGAAAATGTACCCCTATATACATTTCTGGAGATCATGAATTATGTATCCAGAGGTACGTATGGCTGCATTTCATCTTTAAAGCGAACGCTACGGGGCGATATGACACCGTTCCTTTTCACACTTACCAGCTGATTGCTTACCTCTGTGTAGACGGCTTTCCCGCTGTTACCAGTTTGCCCAGTGGCTCTCCATGTACGTCAGTGGACTTGAGACGCAGAGAGGAATTGACCGTGACGACGGGGTTTGAGTCCGGTGAAGAACGGTTTCAGAAAGCAGGTAAGACAAAAACAGAAGCCAAAAAATTAAATAAACAAGTAAATAACAGGATGAAAATGTGGCAAAATCTGAAAACGTGGTAAAAATCAGGCGAGGGCTTTTCTTTTTCTGGATTGCTTTTTAAAACTGTCGGTTGGGTTTAGGGAAGGAGGAGGGTGGGTCAGTCGATCGGTCGGTCAGTCAGTCAGTCAGTCAGTCGACAGCGGCCTCTGGTGAGTTCACATGAGAACAGCATGTGCGAATGGCACTCGTGAGAGAAATTTGAGATCTGAAAAAGCGTACACAGCGGCCTCTGGTGGATTCGTGAAAACAAAAACTGCAAAAAAACTTACCTCCTGGGACGTATTTGGTGCTCTCCAGAAATGTATATAGCGGTACGTTTTCAGAATGAGCCTGGGTTGTCCATATTTGAAAAACATTGTAGGGGTTATATTTCTTAGCAAATATTTGTAAAAAGTGATGTGTATTTTGAGAGTCTTAAAGTTTGGTTCCCTTACTAAAAACACTCAAATAAAAAATGCTGGGATTTCATGACTCAACATTGGGTCAAATATGGACAAACCCAACATTAGGTTAATTTTTTTAATTTAATTTAAATGATACTTTTAACCCAATGGTTGTCCATAACCCTCCATAATTAATTAATAGTAAATATAAGCCTGTTTTCTTGATCCAACATTGGGTCAAATATGGACAAATCCAACATTGGGTCGATATGTTTATATGACACTTTTTAACACAGTGGTTGGGTTTGTCAATTTTACATTTACTCATTTAGTGACTTACAAGTGATCCATCTGTATTTAACCCACTGTTGGGTCAAAGCCAGCAAAGTGTAGTTAATTAATATTAATAGTTTGTTTTAATCTAGTCTGCAGTGAAAGAAACCTCATCATTCTGTGGTGAAAGTGATGTTTTCAACATGAGCCTCAGCTATTGAGACAAACGTTGCATTACATAATGCTGTATAATTACATAAGCGCCATGCGTTGGCTGTGAGATCTCTGATTGGTCCTGATGGATTGAGCAGGAATGTGTTTGATCATTTTCTGCAAATCCCTTCAGTCTGAGTGTTTTATCTGCTGGTGTGTGGATCGATGGCATCTTCTCATGCTGGGTTCTGTCCGGCTCGGCTTCATGCCCTCAAACGTTCCCTTTGTTGGCTTTCCACAATGGACTCATTATGACTTTGTATGCTAATCTTCCCATCTTTTACATACAAAGGTTTCTTCACTATTTGAGCACATGGTGCCGATGCTTCCTGCCCACTTCCTTTATGCTAATGAGCCACATGGATCAAACGCATCCCTCCCTCAGGAATCAACTTTGCTTTGGAGATTTTGCTACCGCAGTTTCTGCACTCAAATATTCATGCGCTTCATAATACAACTTTCTCAATCAAGTAGATTTTATTTATTTATTTATTTTATAGAATCATCATAAGTACACTCTAATAAATGCTTGACCCAACGTTGGGTCAAATGTGCACAAACTCTACCGCCAGGTTAAAAAGTGTCATTTATATTTAATTGAAAAACTTAACCCAGCAATGGGTTTGTCTATATATGTCAGCATTTTTTTTTGTGTATATATATATATATATACAGGCGGGGAAAATAAGTATTGAACACAATGTCATGAATAATATCCCTAAAGGAGCCGTTGACATGGAATTCAAGCAGATTTTGGTAAAAACCCAAACAATACAAACATAAAAATAAAACAAAATCAGAAACATGAGTTGTGTGTAATAATGTAATGACAGAAGGAGAAAGTACTGAACTACTGAAACGTGTTTAATACTTAATATAAAAGTGTTTTTTGGTGCTGCAGCTTAAAGACGCCTCTCATATGGAGAATGAAGTCACATGCATTGCTCAGGTGTGAGTTTCTCACAGACTTCAACAGAGTGTCAAAATCTTGATACTTCTGTGGGTCTCGTCTATCAAATCAGAGCTTTATTTTGTATTTTCTATTGGATTGGAGTCAGGTGATTGGCTGGGCCATTCTACAGCTTGATTTTCTTTCTCTGAACGCATCTGAGAGTTTCCTCGGCTGTGTTTTGGATTATTGTCTTGCTGAAATGTCCACCCTGGTTTCATCTTCATCCTCCTGCTAATGTAGATGTTGGACTGAAGCAGCTGATATTCATTTACACTGAGGAAAGGCAGAGGGTTGCTGAAGAACTACTGAGAGATTTCAGCTGCTGTCTGGGCTTTCACTGCCCAACTACACCTCCCTTTCTTCATGTGTTCAATACTTTTTCCCTGTGATATTTCATTTTTTTACACAACATAATTTGTTAAGTAATTACATTTGTTTTCTTTGCATATATGGATTTCTTTGGTTGTTACCAACATCTGGGGAAATTTCAAGTCAACGGCGCCTTTAGAAATATGTTTTCTGAGAAAAATATTGCTTTAGAAAAAAAAGCAATTAGCCTTTTTCTCATAATTCACAGTTTAGGGACTGAATTTTGTTGATAAGCATATTTGTTTCTGAGCAATCATCAGTTATAAATGCAAAGTAATTTAATTTAATTCATTTCAGCGGTGTTTTAATACCAATAAGTCCCTTTATTAATCTGAGGTCACCACAGCGGAATGAACCGCCAACTTATCCAGCGTATGTTTTACGCAGCGGATGCCCTTCCAGCTGCAACCCATCACTGGGAAACACCCATACACACTCACATTCACACACATACACTACGGACAATTTAGCTTACCCAATTCCCCTATAGTGCATGTGTTTGGACTGTGGGGGAAACCGGAGCACCCGGTGGAAACCCACGCCAACACCGGGAGAACATGCAAACTCCACACAGAAATGCTAACTGACCCAGCCGAGGCTCGAACCAGTGACCTTCTTGCTGTGAGGCGACAGCGCTACCCACTGCGCCGCCCATGCTATGATATAATTAAACCAATACTGAAAAAAAAAAACACTTTTGCATCAAAGTTTTGTGTGTAATTTTACGTTTAACATTTTAATTAATACAATAAATGGTAAGTGCTGTATATTTTCTTATTCACTCATTAATGAGAAGTCATTAATCAAATACAGTTTAGATTACAAATAAAATATCCATCCAGAATGTCAAAATAGAAGACATTCATTCATTCATTTTCTTTTGGCTTAGTCTCTATTTCAGAGGTCACCACAGCAGAATGAACCGCCAACTATTCCAGCATATGTTTTACGCAGGGCAGCACGGTGGCGCAGTGGTTAGCACTGTGGCCTCACAGCAAGAAGGTCACTGGTTCGAGTCCCGGCTGGGTCAGTTGGTGTTTCTGTGTTTGAGTTTGCATGTTCTCCCCGTGTTGGCGTGGGTTTCCTCCGGGTGCTCCGGTTTTCCCCACAGTCCAAACACATGCGCTATAGGGGTATTGATGAACTAAATTGGCCGTAGTCTATGAGTGCGTGTGTGAATGAGTGTGTATGGGTGTTTCCCAGTACTGGATTGCGGTTGGAAGGGCATCCACTGTGTAAAACATAAGCTTGAATAGTTGGCAGTTCATTCCGCTGTGGCGATCTTTGATAAATCAGAGATTTAAGCCGAAGGAAAATAAATGAATGAATTTTCTGCATACTTTAACTTTAATAACGAAAACCTATATCTGTTGACATTTTATGAGCTCAGAAATATGGAAAATCTCATCTGCATCATCATGATATCACCACAGAGAAACAAACATTGATCTGATTTATTGACTGATCATCACAACTTTGGCACTTTGCTTTGAGAAACATCATCGTCGCTCTTTCTCACATTCATTCACAAATACAAACATAGACATACAGACGAGCTAATATTTGGATAATTAGCATAAAATTGTCTCTCATAAATGACCTTGTAGTCATAACGGTTGCACTTTCTCGGAAAGTTTGCATATTTCTCTTTTGTCTTGTATTAGTAACATGTGAAAAACATCATTAGATCACATTCACATCTGCAGATTTGGGTGCTTGAGCTTATAAAATGATTCACACATAATGATTTATGATAATAAAATAAAATTAAGGGTAACACTTTATAATAAGATTCCAGTAGTTTATATGAATTATCTTGAATTAATGATTTAAAAAGCATCTATTAAATCTTAGCTAATGCTAATTTCAGCATTTACTAATACACCTTTAAAAGCAAATGTTGCATATTATTAATATTTAAACAGCTTATTTAAATAATTTAAATATTCAAATTGAATTAACTATAAACTGTTGCGTTTTTATTAAAAACAAGCTAAAAGTTGACAAGTATGACAACAACTATTGACATTTTTTTTGTTTCAATTTTACAATTTCCAAATTTCACATTTAATTCACTGTTACTTTTAATTAATCGTGCAATTTTCAATCTATTTTGCCCCTCGGTGTAACATTAACAATAAACACTAAGAAATGTATTGCTCTAAATTATTATAACCTTATTATAAAGTGTCACCAAATTTACAGTTTCTTCATCTTTCACTTGTTCCAGACTTTTTTTCAATCTCATTGTTCGATTAAACACAAATGAAGATATTTTAAAGTATGCTGGAAACGATATCCATTGACTTCCATAGTATTGTTTTCCCTACTATTGACATCAATGGCCACAACTGTCTTTAAAATATCCTATTTTGTGTTTAATAGAGAAAATAAAACCCATAAAGCTTTAGGACCACTTGAGAATGAGTAAATGAGTAGTAAATTACATTTTTGAGTCAACTAATTGTCCAATCTGTCAACAAAACAAAACAAAAAAAACAGTAGCATTTATTTACAACTCACTCTGATCACGAATGATCAATGAATTATAATGAACTGCAATAATGCAATGCAGTGTGCAATATTGCATTGCATTATGTTACAAAAATGGCCATTAACATTTTTTTTCAACCATTGGAATTTACAAATATGTACTTATGTTCAAATATATTATCTATCATTTTATGTATGTCTTCATATATGGCCATATATCAACATAAATAAATATATATATAATTGTATCAAATATATTTGAACATATATGTATATTTGTGAATTCCAATAGTTAAAATTTGTGTAACATTTTGGCATATATATGACATTTTATATATGTGTAATCCAAATATGTCATATATATATATATATATATATATATATATATATTGCATATATTTAACTGGGGCACTCTGATCATAATTGACCAATGCATTATGATGAAATGCAATGAAACGTGTTATGGACAACATTTCTCCTTGTCCCGTTGACTCTATCCATATGTATAGATTCCTGTAAACCCCTCGTTTTGTCTTGCAGAAAAAAGCAAGACGTGATCAACAACCACCCAGCGACCACATGCAAACATCCATTCCAAAAACAGCACATTTTTCCCTACTATAGTAGTCGATGGCCACCGCTTTCCAACATTCTTCAAAATATCTTCATTTGTGTTTAACAGAAAAAAAAGCTTTGGAAACCACTTACATTTTTTGGGTCTAATTTGACAAAAAATGTAAAATAAAACAAAAACTGTAGCATTTATTTACAACCAATAGAAATCGAATATTTGGCAGTATATGCAAATTACATATATGACATACAAGTTAATATTTGGATTAAACATATATAAATTATGTCATTAAGAATTTACATATTTTTTCCAACCATTGGAACAAATATGTACATATAAGTTCAAATATATTAGCTATAATTTTATATATGTGTTCATATATGGGCATGTCTGAACACACACACATGCATATTTTTGAACATATATGTACATATTTGTAAAAAAAAAAAGAATGTTAAATCCAAATATAAACTTGTATGTCATATAATTTGCATATATTTAAATCAGATTTCTATATGAGGCACTCTGATCATAAATAATCAATGCATTATTATAAAGTTCAATAAAACATTAGTGGACAACATTTCTCACACATATTCTGTCCTGTTGCGTGGAGATCGTGTCCCGTTGACTCTATCCATATGTATAGATTGCTGTAAGCCACTTGTTTTGTCTTGCAGAAAAAAGACGTGATCAACAACATCCAAACATCCAGCGGTCCATCCCAAAAACAGCGCATTTGCCCTACCATAGTAGTCAATGGCCACCGCTTTCCAACATTCTTCAAAATATCTTCAACTGAAAAAAAAAAAAGCTACTTAAATTTTTTGGGTCTAATTTGCTAAAAAAAAAAAAAAGCATTTATTTGCAACCCACTGAAATCAGATATATGGCAAAATATGCTAATTAAATATGTCATACAACTTCATATTTAGATTACAATAGAAATTATGTCTTATGTCAAAATATTGCAATATTGCACCATTTTTTTATATTTACATATGTACATTACACACATTTACATATTTTATTTATATATATATATATATATATATATATATATATATATATATATATATATATATATATACACATACACATGTATATGTACGCATGTATACAGCCTACACATGTACACTAATATATTTGAACATGTTCCAAATTCCAAAAAAGTTAATGGCCATTTTTCCAATATTTATATATATTACATATTTCATATGTGTAATCCAAATATGAACTGGTATATCATATATGTAATTTGCATATATTTAAATATATCACATCTCTATGTAGATCATGAATCAATAAACGATTAGTGGACAACACTTCTCACACATATTCTGTCCTGTTGTGTGGAGATCGTGTCCCGTTGACTCTATCCATATGTATAGATTCCTGTAAACCCCTCGTTTTGTCTTGCAGAAAGAAGCAAGACGTGATCAACAACAACCCGGCGACCACTTGCAAGCATCCAGCGGTCCATCCCAAAAACAGCGCGTCTCCAAACTCCCATCGAGGAACCACGCTGGGCACGCTCTCATCGAAGAACCGCAGCACGGTCAGATGCGCCACATAGGAGACGGGCACGATCCCCAAAACTCCAGAAGACAAGCTCAAGATCCCACCAAAGATCTTAAGAGTGCGCTTGGCTTCAATGCTGTCAGCGCGCTTCTTGCAGCTGTTCACCAGGTTTATTCCCGGTACGGCGAACACTAGTGCGCTTATACCAGCGGCCACAGAAGTGCACATCATAATGCGAGCCAGCCGGATATCAGGAGGCAGACCTAAAAGACTGTCGTACGGGCGACACTCGGTCACGCCGAGCTCCTGGACCACACAGGTCATCCACAATCCCAGCTCGAAGCTTTCTGACGGCAGCAGCTCAGTGGAGAGAGTCAGCCAGCGGGTCATCATGGTGCTGAGGAGCGAACACAAGCAGGCGCACAGAGAGAAAAACACTCCCAGCAGCTCCAGAGCGCAGAACCCCGGCTCCATCAGCTGCTCCTGCTGCTGTCTTCACTAGATGGTGGACACTGAGAGCGAGCGCTGAGCGGAGCATTAGTGTGTGTGTGAGGATGAGGAGGAGTGGCTCTGGTGGGCTGAACAACAACTGCTTTCACAGACACACTGATCTGCAGCAGCTGAAGACTGCATCAATACATGCATGGATGAGACTTAATGTTAACTACAAAATTATTTAGTCATTTAGCAGACGCTTTTGTCCAAAGCGATTTACAATTGAGGAAGCATTCAGCGATTCAATAAGAAGAGGCAATACACACAACCAGTGCTGATTATACAAAGGAGCTGCTAGTGCTGATAATTATGTCAGAATTAAGTGGCAGCAACTCAATGCATTTAGGCATGTAGACATGGTCAAGACGATCTGCTGTAGTTCAAAGCGAGCATCAGAATGGGGAAGAAAGGGGATTTAAGTGACTTTGAATGTAGCATGGTTGTTGGTGCCAGACGGGCTGGACTGAGTATTTCAGAAACTGCTGATCTACTGGGATTTTCACGCACAACCATCTCTAGGGTTTACAGAGAATGGTCCGAAGAAGAGGAAATATCCAGTGAGCGGCAGTTCTGTGGGCGCAAATGCCTTGTTGATGCCAGAGGTCAGAGGAGAATGGCCAGACTGGTTCCAGCTGATAGAAAGGCAACAGTAACTCAAATAAGCACTCGTTACAACCGAGGTCTGCAGAAGAGCATCTCTGAACGCACAACACGTCCAACCTTGAGGCGGATGGGCTACAGCAGCAGAAGACCACACCGGGTGCCGCTCCTGTCAGCTAAGAACAGGAAACTGAGGCTACAATTCACACAGGCTCACCAAAACTGGACAATAGGAGATTGGAGAAACGTTGCCTGGTCTGATGAGTCTCCATTTCTGCTGCCACATTCGGGTTGGTCGGGTCAGAATTTGGCGTCAACAACATGAAAGCATGAACCCATCCTGCCTTGTATCAACGGTTCAGGCTGGGGATATTTTCTTGGTACACTTTGCTCCCATTAATACCAATTGAGCATCGTGTCAACGCCACAGCCTACCTGAGTATTGTTGCTGACCATGTCCATCCCTTTATGACCACAGTGTACCCATCTTCTGATGGCTACTTCCAGCAGGATAACGCGCCATGTCATAAAGCGTGAATCATCTCAGACTGGTTTCTTGAACATGACAATGAGTTCACTGGACTCAAATGGCCTCCGCAGTCACCAGATCTCAATCCAATAGAGCACCTTTGGGATGTGGTGGAGCGGGAGATTCGCATAATGGATGTGCAGCCGACAAATCTGCAGCAACTGCGTGATGCTATCATGTCAATATGGAGCAAAATCTCGGAGGAATTTTCCAGTACCTTGTTGAATCTATGCCACGGAGCATTAAGGCAGTTCTGAAGGCAAAAGGGGGTCCGACCCGGTACTAGTAAGGTGTACCTAATAAAGTGGCCGGTGAGTGTATATGACAGTACTGTCAACAGATGTTATAAATATAACTCTTCATGTGCTCCTTGGACATTATAAGTAATAGAAAATAGTCCTATATATATATATATAGGGCAGCACGGTGGTGCAGTGGATAGCACAATTGCCTCACAGCAAGAAGGTCGCTGGTTCGAGCTTCGGCTGGGTCAGTTGGCATTTCTGTGTGGAGTTTGCATGTTCTCCCCGTGTTGGCATGGGTTTCCTCCGGGTGCTCCGGTTTCCCCCACAAGTCCAAAAACAAGTGGTATAGGTGAATTGGGTAAGCTAAATTGTCCGTAGTGTATGTGTGTGAATGAGTGTGTATGGATGTTTCCCAGTGATGGGTTGCAGCTGGAAGGGCATCCGCTGCGTAAAACATATGCTGGATAAGTTGGCGGTTCATTCCACTGTGGTGACCCCTGATTAATAAAGGGACTAAGCCGAAAAGAAAATGAATGAATGAATGAATATATATATAAAAATCGATTCATTGATGCATTATGATTCAGTGATTCTGAATTGATTCTCAAAAGTTCCGAATCGATTTTGTTTTCAAATTAGAGAGAGAAAAAACACTCCGAGCAGCTCCAGAGCACAGACCCCAGGCTCCATCGACTGCTCCTGTCTACACTAGATAGTAGACACTGAGAGAGAGAGCTTAGGTTGTAGGTCTGTTAGCTTGTAATGCCTACTTTACTACATCCAATCAGCTCGCAGTAGAAAAACAAGCCACGCCCACTATTTTGTCATTTAATATTCTGTTTCTCTAGGAACTGCGTCACAATCGGAAAAAAAACTCCTACTCCACGTTCACTAGATAGTAGACTGAGAGAGAGTGAGCGCTGAGCAGAGCATTAGTGTGTGTGTGTGTGAGGATGAGGACTGGCTCTGGTGGGCTGAACAATAACTGCATTCACTGATGATGAGATTCAGAGCGACACTGATCTGCTGCTGCAGCTGAAGATTTCACATCGCATCTTAGGGCTGAAAAATACAACGGGGATAAAGTTGGTTTGATGTTTGCAAATTTAGGGACCATCAGTGGTGGTGCTAGGAGGGGGCTTGACCGGGCTATAGCCCCATCAAAAACTTGCTCAGCCCCGACATAGTCCTGAAAGAATATTGGTGAAAATGATGATTTAGCCCCCTCTATAAAGAGTTAAGCCTCCTTAGCAGCTTCAAGAAAAAAATCCTGAAGCTGCCACTGGGGACCATCACTAGATTTACATCAATAGCCATGTTTCCAATCATCTATTTTTTATAAGCATTTTGGATTATTGCATAAAAAATGCTTGATGAAAAAGCCAGGATGTGCATTTCGAAGATGCACATAAAAACTTATGTGGACAACATAGTAGGATAAACATTTTAAAATGCTCATAAACTCTGATGTAAACACACTTAGTGAATAAACTCCAGCTTGGGCATCAGTGATGTAACTTAGTTTAGATGTGATGCATTAATGGACAAAGCAGTTGAAATGTTGTTTTGCTCATTGTAAATTGCCTCAGCCAAAGTCTGTCATCATAAGCTGTGTTTCCATCCAAAAATGCGAAATAACTTTATGCGCTAAACTGGAATATCGCATAAAAGATGTGCGAATAAAGCAGCGTTTCCATCCAACGAGTCAAAGAGAACAAAATCGTCACTTCCTGATTAAATGCCGCCAAATATCAACAGTAAAAACGGAATTTGCTGCGGTAGGAGAAGCTGCGTGAATCTTTTCTTCATTTAATAAATGACTTGCGCCTCAGAAGGCAATGCTGACACGCAGTGAACGCGTGGTGGCGTTTGAAGGCGTGAGACGCGGAGCGCAGACGCTCTTAACAGTTCTGGAGGTCATTAATAATATAATAACACTAATACTGAAATGGTGAAGGCATTTTAGAATGACCAAAACGACATTTCAGATGTTTTACAGTGTGCTCAGCCTGCTGTTTGTCCATTTACACACATTTTTATCATCACATGATCTCTTATAACCAAATCACATGACCTTTTTTTAATGCGCATACTGAAATTTGTTCGGTAAAAGTGTTTCCATCGCAGTTTATGCGCATCTTTTCTTATCGAATAAAAAGTTTATCCTACTCAGTTATGCGCATACATTTTTTGTGCGCATTTTCAAAATTTATGCGCATCTTAGCGTTTCCATCAACCGATTTTTTATGCGCATATCCAAAATGCGCATAAAAATAGGTGGATGGAAACGTACCTATAGTGGTGCAGTATTATTCTTCTTCTATTATTACCTCCAGAACTGTCTTGAGCGTCTTCAAAAAAGGGTTATTCCATATAAAAAGACACTGATTATCAATCTTGATTTTTCATGACCGACTGCCATTTTTTATTAGCAAATTGGCCGATTCCAATACTATTTTCTGATTTTTTACATTGAGTGTTCCTTGGTTACTGCAGTAAGCAATGCAGCGTGACGTAAAATCTAGCGCTATTTTATCCATTAAACTACAGAATTCCAACATTCGCCGATTAAATTCAGGCATTCAAACTAGCAGTCGAGACTTTTAAATACTTTTTAAGGGCCTTAAATTTCTCTAAATTGATTTATCAAGACCCCGCAGACATCCTGGCAATAAATTACACTTTATTAAATATTCACATTGAAAACTTAACTTCTTTTAAATTTAAAAGGATATTTCAGAAGAGATTTATGGTTATTTGATTCAGTTTTTAGTCATTGGTTTGTTACAAAAGTTTTATATACACTTCTGCCTACGTCATGTGACATTTGATGTACTTTAAGGTATTTTTGTATATGGTAAAACAAACCAGTACATACCAGTTTTAATGTACCGTTACCTCAACGTCATTCTGAAAACAAAAAGTATTTCTCTCAGCCACCTAATTTGTCAGTTTTGTTTTCTTTGTAAGGAAATTGTTGGCTATTAAGTAAACACACTGAACAATACCTCTAACAATATAATTTGATATCGAAATATAGATATTTGTGACACTCACCTCACCTCATTTCAGACGACCGTTAAAAACTATATCGCGGCTAAAGAAACGATCACATGACGTACGTTACTTTCCTCACCGCGATGCAGGATGAACCAATTAGAGTATCATGTGAAGGCTGGATATCACAATCGATAGCGCTGTCCGTTTTTACATTTATATTCGAACATATTATAATTTCGTATGTGATATGATTCAGAAAACCTTAGATTGTTAACGCAGCTCTTTTATTGTGCCTGTTTGCTGTCACTGCGCAGTGACGTCAGCCTGTGTAGACGACGTCTTGACGTCATCACTGTACGTCGACGTCCTGCCGCATCAGTTTATTCTGATGCTATGATGGATAAACACTACAATATATCGCC
Source organism: Danio jaintianensis (assembly GCA_903798115.1). Classification (NCBI taxonomy): domain Eukaryota; kingdom Metazoa; phylum Chordata; class Actinopteri; order Cypriniformes; family Danionidae; genus Danio; species Danio jaintianensis. Next base: position 825,267 of record CAIGQV010000990.1, read on the forward strand.
GTATATCTGATTTAAGTACACACACGACGACATGGCGGAGGCTGAGGGTGAGAATTATCCTTTTTTAATTTAACATCTGCACCTGCTGTGCGTCACTGGCGTGTTTTTAGCTCTTTGTGTCTGTAATGCATTTCGGTTTGCACATGCTAATGTCTTTAATAATATACTGCTATCTTTAATATGTATTCACGTGTGAAATCTGATTTATATTACTGTAAAGCCTCTGCGTGCGTCTACCTTCTGATGTGTTTATATTTGGTACATTATTTTAATGTATACACCTTGTTTACACATCTAAACAGCGGATATTATAAAGATTATTTCAAATAACACAACATGGTGGTGCTTTTAAGTGTTTTGATTTGCACCATTATATATAATAGCAGTGGTTTTACTATCTAATACCATAGTTATACTATTGTACTACAGTATGTTAATCAAATGTGTATGTAAAATGTTACTCTAAAGGTTAAATGTGGTTTTATAGTGTAATACGTACTACAGTAGCACAGTAATTTAGCGAAATGCAAGTTCAGTGTTATGTATGATAGCTTAAAAATCTTGATAGAAACTTTTCCTGCTTACATGCTTGAAATGAGTGTTTTTAACTAAGTAAAATGTATAAATATAAAGCTTAAAATTAATATATAGCAGTAAGGATATATACGTTAAAGAGAAAAATATAGACAAATAAATATGAAAGTTAAGAATAAAAATACATTGTTGTTTTATCTGTTGATTTTCCTAATTCATCTAAATAAAACTTGCCTAGTTAACTTAATTAAACTAGATAATCCTTTAAATTGTGCCTAAAGCGGCATACTAGTATCATGCAAAATGAAATAGTATGTAAAATATGAGAATAGTAGGAATTACGTATACTTATAAATATATAAAATTCAGTATTACTTCAGTATACTCAATATTCATCAAAAATAATCTTTAATTATTTTAATGTTTTCTCATATTTTTTTTTTATTTAATCATTTTTGTTATGATTCTTTTTTCAATACCACATTCATTTCCTTTGGCTTAGTCCCTTTATTCATCTGGGGTCGCCACAGCGGAATGAACCGCCAACTTATCCAGCATATGTTTCACACAGCGGATGCCCTTCCAGCTGCAACCTAGTACTGGGAAACATCCATTCATTCACACACACACACTCATACACTACGACCAATTTAGTTTATTCAATTCACCTGTGGGGGAAACCGGAGCACCCGGAGGAAACCCACGCCAACACGGGGAGAACATGCAAACTCCACACAGAAATGCCAACTGGCCCAGCCGGAACTTAAACTAGCAACCTTCTTGCTGTGAGGCGACAGTGCTAACCACTGAGCCACCATGCTGCCCTTCGATACCACATAGTTAGTATAATTTTAGTAATATATTTACTAATAAACTAATAAAATGTATTTTTTATTTTTCAGGCATCAGCAGTGCGACTCCCACCGAGGAGATGAACGGCGCCGGGAACCTGATGGATTTCTTAGACGAACCGTTTCCAGATGTCGGCACTTATGAGGACTTTCACACCATCGACTGGCTCCGAGAGAAGTCCAAAGACACGGACAGACACCGCAAGGTAAAGCCGAACACCTGACGCTCATATAAACATATGCTGATATTCAATAATTCAATATATGGTGATAATGAACATGCACAATATTGATATCATGGGCACTTCAAAATAGCATGAATAATTAAATATTATTGAAATTTTGCAGTCTTTTAAGATTATTCAGATTCTTGGCTTGAAGATTTATTAGGCTGAATATTTTCAGACATTTGTATATACAGGAGATTTATTTATTTATTCTATTTATAAGCCTATGGTTAATTAATACAGTACAATAAAACTCCATTTGTTAATGTTAATTGAACTAAACCTATAATGAAAACTACAAAAGCATTTATTATCAAGCAGTCTTAGTCAAGTCAAGTCAAGTTTATTTATATAGCGCTTTTCACAATGTAGATTGTGTCAAAGCAGCTTAACATAGTTCTAGTAAAGTCCAGATTTCAGAGTTGAAGTTCAGTGTAGTTTAGTTCAGTGTGGTTTAAATTTCACTGCTGAAAGTTCAAACACTGTAGAGCAAATCCACCGAACCACAGCTCCACAAGTCCCGATCCGAGCAAGCCAGTGGCGACAGTGGCGAGGGAAAAAAACTTCACCAATTGACGAAGTTAAGGAAAATTAAACCTGGAGAGAAACTAGGCTCTGTTAGGCACGACCATTTTTCATCTGGCCAAACTTCCTGTTCAGAGCTGCAGTCTAGGCGCTGGAGGCTGAAGAAGCTGGACGTCCATCGTGGAGAAGCTGCAGGTGGGAGTAGGGCACCGGCAGGCGGTCAGGCTGGCCCGCAGGATCAATGTGGGGACTCGTTTATCACAGTGGTCATTCAGGAATCATGCACTCCATTTCTCCATGACGACCACAGCATCAGCTCGGGATACGACCTGGTCCAGGATTACGGATACCTTGGGATCATCTCTTCACAGGTCTTGGATCGCATCAATGGCGCTGCATAGTCTCTAGGGACCTCGGAATGAATATCCCCAGGTGGAAATAGAGAATAAAGAAAATAATTAGCGTAGCTGCTGTTCATAGTGTATATAAACGAGATGCAAAAATGGAGTGTTATAGATGAAAATAGCAGTTAAATAAACAAACATAGAAACAAACATGTAAAGCATATGAGAGTTTCGAACACAATGTCTGGTGTATTGAGGAGTGTGTCCTACAGGTGATGTCGAGCCAGCTCACCTGCGTGGAGCACATTCATGCATCATACCGTTATGCAATGCATTGAGTGTATGCTTTACTAAAAAGATAGGTCTTTAATCTAGTTTTGAACAGACAGAGTGTGTGTCTGAGCCTCGGACATTATCAGGAAGGCTATTCCAGAGTTTAGGAGCCATAAATGAGAAGGCTCGACCACCTTTACTCGACTTTGCTATTCTAGTTACTACCAGCAGCCCTGAGTTTTGAGATCTTAAAGAGCGGGTTGGATTGTAGCGAGACAGAAGGTTGGTTAGATAAACAGGTGCTAGATTATTTAAAGCTTTATAGGTAAGAAGCAATATTTTATAATCAATACGGAACTTAACAGGCAGCCAGTGTAAGGAGGATAAAATTGGGGAGATATGATCATATTTTCTAGACCTGGTAAGAACTCTGGCAGCTGCATTTTGTACTAGCTGAAGTTTATTAATAGAGGATGCTGGGCAACCAGCGAACAGAGCATTACAGTAATCCAGCCTAGAAGTCATGAAAGCATGAACTAGCTTTTCTGCATCTGAGATGGATAGCATACTTCGTAACTTAGCAATATTTCTCAGATGAAAGAAGGCGGTTTTTGTGACATGGCAGATATGATTTTTTAAAAGGTAAATTGCTGTCTAGTATAACACCCAGATCTTTTACAGTAGAGCTAAAGCTAACTATAGTGACACAGTTATCAGCACTTCTTCAGGTGTATTGTGTGTGTTTACAGATCACCAGTAAGAGTAAAGAGTCCATCTGGGAGTTCACCAAGAGTCTGCTGGACGCCTGGTCAGGGTGGCTGGTGATGCTGCTGATTGGCCTGCTGTCAGGTGCAGAGACACGCCCACTCATGACATCACACACGATTCATATTTTCAACAAACATTCGCAAACATGTGCGGTTGAACTACTCCTCTAGAGCTGTAGCAAAGTCCCTTTAAGGCAAGTCATTTCACTCGGCAGCCATCTTTGAAATGCCTCTTGGGCAGTATGCTCGGGCATTCTCTCTGAATGGGGAAACATCAAATTCTCCACAATTGCTTTCCAAGCTTGTGATTAAGTTTTATATTAAGAATCAACAATTAAATTAAACAACAACTGTGTCTTTAGTTTCATTTCTAAACGTTCTAATCACACAATACCTGCAGAAACTCACGTCAGGTCCGAGCCCCTCCCCCGGAGTTTCATCAGTCTATAGCGATCGCTGATTGGCTCCTGTACTAGAAGTCGGGGCTTCATTCGCCATGTTGACCGTTACACTTTTCCCCATTCAAAACTACACGAGTGACACGTCTTGTGTATTCTATAGTCTTTGGCTGTAGTTAGAATTAGAGCTCTTGGATGTGTTTTATTGTGACTTATGCCCCCTATGCCCTATCCCTATCCAACGTTCTAACATCCACTTTGATTGATTAATAAAAAAATAAAAAAATCATATAGTCATCTCTCTCTTAGTAATAAGTGTAATTCCTGCACGCCGCCGGCCAACCACTAAGCATACAGTAGTGGCTTTAGGACAAAGCGCATGAGAGAGTGAGACCAGCGATCCTTGCTTGCATGAAATATTGGACATTATGACTTGCAAGTTTTACTTGCTACACAACTGAACACGTGCTGGATATAACACAGTTTTTCATTGGGAATTGTAGTATTATAAAGTTTTCTAACTGGTGAATGACATGATCTAGTGGGTTGTGTACTGTCATCTTCACGGTGCGCGTTCGTGATTTCAGGGGGCGTGGCTTTGGACGGCAGGGGAGGGACTTTGTTTTCAAAGCTATTATGCTAACGGTTAGCATTTTGGCAGATCACCTACTGCACCTTTAAAGGTCCAAAACATGAAGAGGGGTGGGGCATAGTGTAGCTCCTCCCCTTTTTATAAAACTGCCAGTTGCGTTTTGTTTTATCACAGCTCTATCAGTGAGAGTGGTTGAGCTCAAGCGTATCAAATGAAAAGCCAATGAGAAGAAGGGGCATGTCAGACACTAGAGAGCATTTGATCCTTCGGCTTGGTCCCCCATCCATCAGGGGTTGCCACAACGGAACGAACCGCCAACTATTCCAACATATGTTTTACGCAGCGGATGCCCTTCGAGTCACAACTCACTACTGGGAAACACCCATACATACTCATTCACACACACACTCATACACTACGGCCAATTTAGTTCATCAATTCCCCTATAGCGCATGTGTTTGGACTGTGGGGGAAACCGGAGCACCCGGAGGAAATCCACGCCAACACGGGGAGAATATGCAAACTCCACACAGAAACACCAACTGGCGACTCGAACCAGCAACCTTCTTGCTGTGAGGCGACAGTGCTAACCACTGAGTCACCGTGCCGCCCTAAATAAATAATTGAATGTGAATTTTCTCTAAAGAAGTTAAAGCCCCATTTAGAGCATCATTAAAGACGCTTTACATTATAACTAAATGGTTCAAAGGATGGATCTGTGACAGATCAACTATGGTTTGGGAAACACTCATCACTACATCATTAATTTCCGAAATGATGCATCGTAGTTCAGCGATGATTTATGTTGTTGTTTCGGGAAACGCATCCCAGTCTCAGCCCACATGTGTTCTTTTCTCTTAAAAGGAGAAAGAGCATGTTATAAAGCATCATAAGCTCATTTCTTTTCTCTGTGGTTTCCCTCGCAGGCACTCTGGCCGGAGTGATCGATCTGGCTGTTGATTGGATGACGGATCTGAAGGAAGGCGTGTGTTTGTCTGCGTTCTGGTACAGTCACGAGCAGTGCTGCTGGACGTCCAATGAAACCACCTTCGCTGACAGAGACAAATGTCCACAGTGGCAGAAATGGGCTGAGCTGATGACCGGATACACCGAGGTACTGGAGTTAATGTGATCAAACTCATTTTTTTATATTTAATTTATTTATTTAATGTTTTTTATTGTATTGTAGTCTTTTAGTCACAAACTAAAATATGGCAATGATGAAGTCACAAAAGCTTCATTTTAATTCAATAAAAAATTGCACTGCATGTTTCAAAATAAAGCTGCACTATAAAATAAAAACATTAGTTTTAGTTTATACATTTTAGCATGTTACTTGTATTGTAATATTTCAATGTAATTTTACAGTTAGTTATTACAGTTACTTTATTTTTGTTTTAATATTTTTATTTAAATAATTATTAATAATAATTATTAATAATTACTAATTAAGTATTATTATTTATTAATAATTATTAAAGTATTATTATTATTATTACAAATAATAATAATAATTATTATTATTATAATCATGTTGAGCCCTACACACAAGCACAGCAAACCTGAAACCTTTTTCAATAAAATCAGTTGAATTGCATTTTTTTTATTGAGAAAAATTAATTATTTATTAAATTAATTATTAAGGTTTAAAATATTTTTTATTTATATATTTTTAAAAACAATGTATTTAATAACTGAATTAGCATTTAATTCTAATAATTATTTTAACAGTAATGCATGTAAATAGTACACACAAATATTAATAAAAACAATGATTGTAATATATGAATAAATAGCCAAATATAAATAGTTTTTAAAAATCTTAAAAATAAGATGAAGAATGTTTTTATTAATTATTATTATTTTATAAATTACAACAATAATAATAATTATTATTACTACAAGGACAGCAAACCTGAAACCTTTTTCAATAAATTCACTATTTTTTGAGAAAAATTAATTAATTATTTATTAAATTAATTATTAAAGTTTAAAATATTTTTTATTCATATGTTTTTAAAAATAATGTATTTAATTAAGAGTTATATTATAAATAATTATTATTAGAACTTTAGTTGTTTAGTTATTTTTTAGAATAATTAATATTTTTAATAGCAATACATGCAAATAGTACACACAAATATTAATACAAACAAAAACAACAACATTAATATTTATATTTATCAGGCAAATATTCCACAGTTTTCCAAACCTTTATTTTTTGTTAATACAAAAAACTGATGGTGTGTGTGTGTGTGTGCGTGCGTGCGTGCGTGTTTAGGGCGCTGGTGTGTATGTGCTGAACTACTTCCTGTACGTGCTGTGGGCTCTGTTCTTCTCCTTCCTGGCCGTGTCTCTGGTGCGAGTGTTTGCTCCGTACGCCTGCGGTTCAGGAATACCAGAGGTACAAACACACACGTGTACACATCCAGTACAACTCACTGTGTGTGTCAGTTTAACATTTGTTTGTTTGTTTGTGTGTGTTTGTATGAGTGTGAGATTGTGTGAAAGAGTGTGTTTGTTTGTTTGTTTGTGTCTGTGAGTGTGTATTAGAGTTTAGATTCTCTGCCCGAGCCCAGACTTGACCTGACCCGACTCATGGCCGGGTCTGGCCGATATTTCCACTATCTTTGGGCTGGGGCTGATCAAGCATTTGTTTTAGTTTTTTTAGTCATTACTTAATTAGTCTTATTGCGTGGAGAGCTTTACACAAATCTACAATGAAAGCATTCGATTACTTTCATACTGTTTGTGCTCATTTAAGACAACATTATTTGTGTTTAAAATAAAAGACGCCAGGACGGACATGTTTACATATTATTAAGTGTATTTGTCTGTTTAAAAACACACCCACATACCAAAGCGTCCACTTTTGCTCATCTTCAAATCGTGTGTACAGAAGCTGATCTGAGAACAGTGTCTTTATACGGAGCGCGTCCGTCAGTCAGCTGTGCGCAGCACATATGGAGAGCATTTGCCTTTCACACCGGCTGCGCCTGCAGCGTGCAGCTGATTGACGGCTGCTGTACAGATCGATCTATCTCTATTCTATCTAGTTACCTATCCATCTTTATATATCAATACACTTTTTATTTTTACTTTTTATCTGCACCAAGGCCCGCAGCAACTTCCTGCGCATGCGGTTTGAAACAGGCGTTGCATGAATTGACTGATTCAGAGATTGCATAGTGAATGCAGCTGTTTTTATATTCATATCAACGTGGTTTCAAGCCAAAATAAAGCGAAAGCATAATTAGCTCTTTGATGCTACTTTCACTTTTCATAAGATACTGGAAAATGCTTAAACGGGACGATAGCAGGATAGAATGGTAAAAAAACAGGAGAATCCCAGAAAAAACGTGAAGGTTGACAGTAGTGATGCGCGGATGGTGGTTATATCTGCGGGCGCTGCGGATAATTCGAGGGTCGGGTAATAAAAAAATACATTATGATTAATTGCGGGTGGATGAGTTTAATTATTAATGATTTTTGCATTGTATTTTTTAAACACATTTGTTAAAGCAGAAATGGAGGCGAAACCGATCCGAGAGAAACTTAAAAAGGGAGAATTAAAAATAAAACAAAAGGAAGGAAAGAGAATAGCCGCGTGGGAGCGTTTTAGCAAAGGTTAACGAGGTTGAATCATGTGCTGGATATGTTATAGGCTATGCAACGGCTGTAAAGCGCTTTATATGAAAGCCACAAGACCGGTAACTCAAATATGAAACATCATGTGTGTGCTGAAAGGCCGGTCAAGTCAAAGTTAGACAAGCATTTTAAGTTCATATATTCATCAGGACAGCAAAAAATACCACTGGAAGTTTCGTGGATGCATGTGTGGACCTGTGCTGCCTTGATATACAGCACGCCCCTTCTATGTTGTCTCTGAAAAAAGGGATGCGCAGATTAGCTCACTGAATCTGCTGTTAATAACGAACGATCCACGCTGACCTATCATCATGCTTAAAACAAAGAATTAGAATTATTAAAGTCACAATCGGGTGCGGATATATATATCATATAAAATTATATGTGCGGGCGGGTTGATGATTAGTATGAAGCCGCGGATTCGGGTGACATTTTAGCTGATCCACGCATCTCTGGTTGACAGGTATGCAGGAAGGATGATAATCAGCTTTCAATGTTCTCTTTTGTCACTTCTTCAAGCATACCCCTGAGAGCGACGTAAGATACATCTAAACTAATTTCCGTAGTTCAAACAACTCAGAGTTGTAGTTGAGAATGTCTGTTATAACAGTCGGGTCGGGTTTGGACACGAGGTGCACGGGCTCAGGTAGGGTCGGGTTTAATTTTTTGAGCTTGATCTAAACTCTAGTGTGTATATTTGTCTGAGTGAGTGTGTGTTTGTTTGTTTGTGAGTGTGTGTGTACGTGAACTATCTGTACGGTAGAAATATCATTACAGCTGTGAGGAGAGACCATAAAACATGAAAACCTAACATTTGTGTTTGTGTGTGTGTGCAGATCAAGACCATCCTGAGCGGCTTCATCATCCGCGGGTATCTGGGCAAGTGGACGCTGCTGATAAAGACAGTGACGCTGGTTCTGGCCGTGTCATCAGGCCTTAGTCTGGGAAAGGAGGGGCCGCTGGTCCACGTGGCCTGCTGCTGTGGAAACCTCTTCTGCAGCCTCTTCTCTAAGTACAGCAAGAACGAGGGCAAACGCAGAGAGGTGCGCACAACACATACACACACACATTGAATGATTATAACACACACATGTCTGGATGATGCTAAAATGTGCTGTGCTGCAGGTGCTGTCGGCTGCGGCGGCCGCTGGAGTCTCGGTGGCGTTTGGAGCTCCGATTGGAGGAGTACTGTTCAGCCTGGAGGAGGTGCCAACACACACACACGTCTATAAACACACTCATGCATGCTCAACACACACACACACACATATCAATCACGCTAACATCTCTCCGCAGGTCAGTTATTATTTTCCCTGAAGACAGTAATAAAAACAGTGTAATAAGCATGTAATAAGCATGTAATATCAGTCATGCTAATGTTTCTCCGCAGGTCAGCTATTATTTTCCCTTGAAGAAAGTAATAACAGTGCAATAAGCATGTAGTAAGTGTGTAATATCAGTCTTTTCGCAGGTCAGCTATTATTTTCCCCTGAAGACTGTAATAAGCGCGTAATAAGTGTGTAATAAGCATATGTTAAGCTTGTAATATCAGTCATGCCAACGTCTTTTCGCAGGTCAGCTATTATTTTCCACTGAAGACTGTAATAACAGTGTATTAAGCATGTAATATCAGTCACTCCACTGCTTGGCTATTATTTGCTCCTGAAAACTGTAATAACCATGTAGTAAGCTTGTACTAAGCGTATAATAAGCATGTAATAAGCGTATATTATCAGTCATGCTAACGTCTCTCCGCAGGTCAGCTATTATTTCCGTCTGATGACTGTAATAACAGTGTAATAAGCATGTTATATCAATCATGCTAATGTATCTCCGCAGGTCAGCTATTATTTCCATCTGATGACTGTAATAAGCATGTAATAAGCATGTTATATCAATCACGGTAACGTCTCTCTGCAGGTCAGCTATTATTTCCCTTTGAAGACTCTCTGGCGCTCGTTTTTTGCTGCTCTGGTCGCCGCCTTCACCTTGCGCTCCATCAACCCTTTCGGGAACAACCGCCTGGTGCTGTTCTACGTGGAGTACCACACGCCCTGGTACATGGCGGAGCTGGTGCCCTTCATCCTGCTGGGGGTCTTTGGGGGCCTCTGGGGGACGTTGTTCATCCGCTGCAACATTGCCTGGTGCCGCCGCCGCAAAACCACCCGCCTGGGAAAATACCCGGTGCTGGAGGTGCTGGCGGTGACGGGCATCACTGCGGTGCTGGCCTTCCCGAACCCGTACACTCGCCGCAGCACCAGTGAACTGATCTCAGAGCTGTTCAATGACTGCGGCGCGCTGGAGTCCTCGCAGCTCTGTGATTACATCAACAGCCCCAACATGACCCGACCGGTGGACGATATTCCTGACCGACCCGCGGGGCCCGGGGTCTACAGCGCCCTCTGGCAGCTCACACTCGCACTCGCCTTCAAGATCATCATCACCATCTTCACCTTCGGCATGAAGGTCAGAGCAGAGCAATGCTTTCATGTTTATTTAGATTTTTAATGGGCTTTTATTTTGATATTCTGATAATTATTACATTTTTTTTTATGAATTTGTTTTAATTAGCCTTCATTTTTATATTTAGATTTAAAAAATATATTTTAATGAATTTCTTTGTTGGCATATTTATAAGCCACTTATTTCCTTTTATTTTTATTTTCACACACACACACACGCACGCATGCACGCACGCGCACACACACACACACACATTTATATTATTGTTGTTTTATTTTTTTTTATCGACTTTTATTATGTTCTCATATTTATTTCTATTTTGAATGGGCTTTTATTTTTATTTTGATATGTATACATGTTTTTTATGAGGTTTTATTTATTTGTTTTCATATTTATTAGCCACTTTTATTTTATTTTATTTTTATGTGCACACACATTAATATGTACATATATATACACAGTTGAAGTCAGAATTATTAGCCCTCTTGAATTATTAGCCCCTAGATAATTTTCAAGATACTAGTATTTAATATAATGTAATATATTATATTATATATTTGTAAATTTGGCTAATTTGTTTTAATTTTGTATATATTGCAGTATATTGAAATCTTGAATGAACTTTAATTCTTATATTTCCAAATGTATTTATATTTATATTTTTGTTGGTTATGTGTTTTTCATAATTATTTACTTTTAATTGGTGCATTAATGCAAAAATGTTACATTTAATTTAATAGAGCCATATTAGTTGATATTTAATTTGTTTTTTGAATATTTATAATTGTATTTTTCATATTTATTAATATTTTAAATGACCTGTAATTATTTTCATTCATTTTCTTTTCGGCTTAGTCCCTTATTATTAATTATTATTATTATTAATCTGGGGTCGACACAGCGGAATGAACCGCCAACTTATCCAGCATATGTTTTACGCAGCGGATGCCCTTCCAGCTGCAACCCAGTACTGGGAAACATCCATACACACTCATTCACACACATACATTACGGACAATTTAGCCTACCTAATTCCCCTATAGCGAATGTGTTTGGACTGTGGGGGAAACCGGAGCACCCGGAGGAAACCCACGCCAACACGAGGAGAACATGCAAACTCCACACAGAAACGCCAACTGACCCAGTCAAGGCTTGAACCAGTGACCTTCTTGCTGTGAGGCGAACGTGCTACCCACTGCGCCACCGTGCAGCCTCAATTATTTTCATAGTAATTAATATTTTAAATGTTCTTATTTATTTATTTTTAATATCATGTTTTTCGTTTATATTTATATCTTTATATTTATTAATATTCTAAATGATTTTTTTTTGTTTTGTGTATATATATATATATATTAAAAAAATTATCACCGTTTATCTTTGCATTTTAATCTTTGATAATTATTTTAATAATGTTTCCATCAGATCCCGTCGGGTCTGTTCATCCCCAGTATGGCGGTAGGTGCGATCGCGGGCCGTATTGTCGGTATCGCAGTGGAGCAGATGGCGTATCATCATCACGACTGGATCATCTTCAAGAACTGGTGCCGCCCGGGAGCCGACTGCGTCACACCAGGGTTATACGCCATGGTTGGAGCCGCGGCCTGTTTGGGTGAGCAGATCACAACTACATTTTATTGTTTTTTTATTATTATTTAATTTTATTGCATACATTGTCAGTGTTGGGGGTAACACATTACAAATAACGGCAGTTACATAATAATATTTATTTTCTAAGTAACGCAAGAGCGTAGATTTGCTTTTGCTATTGATGGGAAACTAATTTAATCCCCCCATTATGTATATATAAATATACACAGGCATGCATATATTTATAGATGTATGCATATAGATTTAGACTATACATATAATATATACAGTTAAATATCTATGTAACAAAATAGTTTTGTATAGTTTTTTTTTTATGTATGTGTGTGTGTATTACATATACATAATAAATATACACAGTAAACACACCTAAATAATGTCAAAACAAATTTTTATTTTGAATACGATTACTCATGATTAATTTTTGCCCAGCACTATTCAATATTTTTTATTATTTTTAATCTAAATAATAATTAAAAATAGATTAATTAATTAATTAATGAAAATAAAGGAGAGGGTGGCACGGTGGCTCAGTGGTTAGCACTGTGGCCTCACAGCAAGAAGGTCGCTGGTTTGAACCTTGGCTGGGTCAGTTGGTGTTTCTGTGTGGAGTTTGCCTGTTCTCCCCGTGTTGGCGTGGGTTTGCTCTGGGTGCTCTTGTTTCCCCCACAGTCCAAACACATGCGCTATAGGGGAAATGATGAACTAAATTGGCCGTAGTGTATAAGTGTGTGAATGAGTGTGTATGGGTGTTTCCCAGTACTGGGTTGCGACTGGAAGGGCATCCGCTGCGTAAAACATATGCTGGAATAGTTGGCGGTTCATTCCGCTGTGGTGACCCCTGGTAAATAAGGGAATAAGCCAAAGGAAAAAGAATGAATGAATGAAGTGAAGGATTAAAACCCTCTGTCCTGCAGGCGGTGTGACCCGTATGACGGTGTCTCTGGTGGTCATCATGTTCGAGCTGACGGGCGGACTCGAGTATATCGTTCCTCTGATGGCGGCGGCGGTCACCAGTAAATGGGTGGCAGATGCCTTCGGGAAGGAGGGGATTTACGAGGCGCACATCCAGCTGAACGGCTACCCGTACCTGGACCAGGACGAGTTCACACACCGCACGCTGGCCACCGACGTAATGCGCCCGCGCCGCAGTGAGCCGCCGCTGTCCGTCCTCACGCAGGACAGCAGCACGCTAGAGGAGGCCGAGGCGCTCATCACACACACCGACTACAATGGCTTCCCGGTGGTGGTGTCCCGCGAGTCTGAGCGGCTCATCGGCTTCGTGCAGAGACGAGACCTGATCCTGGCCATCAGTACGACACACGCACACACTATACACACACACATTATGCACACACACAGGTTATACACACACACAGTATTATCCTCACACATGAATGTACTGTATGTGTGTGTGTGCAGAGAACGCACGTCAGAAGCAGGACGGTGTGGTCAGTAACTCAGTGGTGTATTTCACTGAAGATGCTCCTCAGCTTCCAGCATCAAACACTCAGCCCCTGAAGCTCAGACGGATCCTGAATCTGAGCCCATTCACCGTCACCGACCACACACCCATGGAGACCGTGGTGGACATCTTCAGGAAACTGGGCCTGCGACAGTGCCTGGTCACACGCAGCGGGTAAGACCATCACACACATAAATACACTCACTGGCCACTTTATTAGGTACACCTTACTAGTACTGGGTTGGACCCCCTTTTGCCTTCAGAACTGCCTTAATCCTTCATGGCATAGATTCAACAAGGTACTGGAAATATTCCTCAGAGATTTTGCTCCATATTGACATGATAGCATCACGCATTTGCTGCAGATTTGTCGGCTGCACATCCATGATGCGAATCTCCCGTTCCACCACATCCCAATGAATGATGCACAAAAAGAAAGCCCCGCCCCCTACTTAATATTCCATTTCTGTTAGAAGTGCATCAACATACTAATATAAAAGTCTCTGCAACTTCCTGTTCATGCAGACTTTAAAACTGAATTTGCATCTGATTAGAGATGCAAAAAGCTGACGTCTGATTGGCTCTTTCTCTCTTATCAGACGTTTGCTGGGCATCATCACGAAGAAGGACGTGTTGCGTCACATGGCACACATGATGAACCAGGACCCAGAATCCATCATGTTCAACTAATCCTGTGCATCCTTCACTCCTGTACACTTGCACACTAACAAGTGCTCACGTGGCCAAAACCAGACCTGTGCTTGCTTTACTGTTTTTTTTATGCCATATTTATATTTTACTGTAAGCCGATGATCAACACTGTAAACATGTGCAATGAAAATACAAAATGTGCTCATTTTATCGGTACGTCACTTTATTATATCTGTTTATTACATGATATGTCATAACGCAAAAGGTCAACATGGAACAAGTAATTCAGACTACTAATCTACCGTATGATATTGAGCATTTTACACTGGGTTTAACTGTTCTGTTATTATTATTATTATTATTATTATTATTATTATTTATTAATTCCATGTGAATGTTAGTTTTGATCTTCATGAATTGTGATATGATCTTATGTATTGAAACATGAATATTGTTGTTGTAAAATAAACACTACAGCTCTGTTATGGATATTAATGTTCAAACATTATTCAACGCACAAACCTGAGGATATGTAATAATGTTAATGCAAAAATCAATTGTTTTAACCATTTAAAGTATTACACATTTTCAGAATTACAGTGAATAAATGATAAATAAAATATAAAAATAATAATAAACCTGAAAACGACACAAGTTATATGTAATATAATGTGTATTTATATAGCGCATTTATCGTGTATGGCCATACACCCAAAGTGCGTCACAATCATGAGGGGGGTATCTCCACACCACCACCAGTGTGCAGATCCACTTGAATGATGCAACGGCAGCCAGAGGACAACGCCGCCAGTGCGCTCACCACACACCAGCTATTGGTGGAGTGGAGAGACAGTGATAGAGCCAGTTCGGTGGGTGGGTATGATTGGGAGGCCATGATGGGTAAGGGCCAACAGAGGGAATTTGGCCAGGACACCGGGGTTACCAGAAGTGCCATGGGATTTTTAATGACCACAGAGAGTCAGGACCTCAGTTTAACGTCTCATCTGAAAGACAGTGCTCACTGAGAGTATAGTGTCCCCTTCACTATACTGGGGCATTAGGACTCACGCAGACTGCAGGTTGAGCGCCCCCTCCTGGCCTCACTTATAACAGCAACCTAGTTTTTCCATGTGGTCTCCCATCCAGGTACTGACCAGGCTCATCCCTGCTTAGCTTCAGTGAGTAAACCGTCTTGGGCTGCAGGGTGATAAGGCTGTGATATGGCTATGTGACTTTTGTGTCATGAGTGCAGTATTTTATTAGATTTAATTCAGAAAACACGTTCATAAAATACTGTATATGTTATATATGGTTTAAAAGAACATAAAATATACTATTAATAAGTTTATTGTACACAATAAAACCTGAAAAAGATTTTTGTATCATTTCTTTACACATTTTATTAGATTTAATTCATAAAACGTGTTCATAAAATATTGTAAATATTATAGGTGGTTTAAAAGAACAAAAAAGACACAATCAGTCTCTTTTTTGTACAAAATATAGTTTAAAAATAATAATAATAATAAAGTAATGTATTATTACTGCATTCTTCATTAGATTTAAGTCTTTAACTCATGAAATATATTCAGAAAATACACTGAAAATGATAAAAAATAGGAAAAAGCAACAAAATTAAGAACTGTAACACTGACTAAATGTGCATATTTATATATTCAATGCAAAACAATATTGAGAGGATAATCTGCTACTGTTTCTTTATACTGTCACGTTCACAATGAACAGACACAAACTCAATCATGTCAGATCTACTTGTTCAGTTATTATTTCATTTAAAACAGTAACTGTGTGCAATCATGCATTCACATTGGTATGATCCATAATAGGGGTGTTCAAATGCATATTTATTATTTTGTTATATTTGTTTTTGTTATTATTTAAAGTCTGGCTAAAGTGATATTAAAATGTGTGCTTTACACCCTTGTAAATAATGTATAAATGCACTAATAAAGTAAAAAAAATCATATTTTGCACCCTTCACTGCCATTATATGAATGACCAAGAACCACAGATTCAGCTCAAGATCTTCTTTAATCTTCTACTGAAAAAAAGGAGGTCCGACTTTATATTAGGCGGCCTTAAGTAATATGTACTTACACTGAAATTAATAATTCATTATAATGTACTGATTGTGTAAATGCATGTTTTTGCATTGTACTTATGATTGATTAAATACCTGCATTTAATACCTGTACCATTAAATGCCATTTTAATACCTGTATTAATAACACCTGTAATTAATTTCTGTAAGTAATATAATATAATATATAAGTAATAATATATAAGTAATATATATGATAATTATAATTACACTGTTGACCACCCCTTACACCTTAACCCAACCCTAAACCTACCCATACCACCAAACCTGACCCGTATCCCACCTCAAGACCACCACAAGTGTTCTGCAACATTATCAACACCTTGTAAGTACATTGTATTTATATTTTGATGTAAGAACTTATTAGTTAAGGTATAAAGTGGGACCCAAAAGTCAGTAACATCTTGGATGACTTGAAGGTGAGAATTAACAGGACATTTTCATTATTTTCATTAACAATGCCTTAAATATGGGGGTCAAAAAGACAAAAAAAAATCAATTAAACCCTGCTCTCAACCTGAATACAATGCCAAATAATAAATGTGTATAGTGTGTGTGTGTGTGTGTGTTGTCCTCTACAGTGGGATGGAGAAGATAGCAGGCAGAGATCCCACCGGCGGAGGCCTGTATTTCTCCACTCTCATTAACCTGCGCAGAATATCGTCGCGGTCCGCTGGCCAGCTGTAAACGTGTGTGTTCTGGAGCCATGCTGGAACGTAACACTGAAAAACAACAACAGGACAGTCTACAGGACAGTCCCACTCAGACCAGATTAACCGGTTAGTGAAAACTGAGACTCACAAACCTTTTTGGCCCCCGGGAACAGGATGGGAATGAACCTGTAGTTCCTGCAGCCGTTCTGAATGAACTCGCTTTGCAGCTGATGGAGAAAAACACACACGCAGAGGCACTGAATAACAGCTCATAACCATAAGCAGAAGAGTTATTACCACATTAGTTTTGTCTAAAACGGCATTTAATAAACATGCTTTATTGATCATGCATGTAAATAGCAGAATGCACTACTAATCACAGTGAAAATAAATAATTTATTTAAAACTTATGAGGGTGGCTCAGTGGTTAGCACTGTGGCCTCACAGCAAGAAGGTCGCTGGTTCAAGTCCCGACTGGGTCAGTTGGCGTTTCTGTGTGGAGTTTGCATGTTCTCCCCGTGTTGGCGTGGGTTTCCTCCTGTTCCCCCACAGTCCAAACACATGCGCTATAGGGGAACTGATGAACTAAATTGGCCATAGTGTATGAGTGTGTGTGTGTGTGAATGAGTGTGTATGAGTGTTTCCCAGTACTGGGTTGCGGCTGGAAGGGCATCCGCTGTGTAAAACATATGCTGCAATAGTTGGCGGTTCATTCCGCTGTGGCAAACCCCGATAAATAAGGGACTAAGCCGAAAGCCGAAGCCGTTCATCGAAAAATGAATGAATGAATGAATGAAACTTATGAGCAGCTATACATTTATTAATAATAAAATAATAATAATAATTGTAATAAAATAAATATAATTAATATAATAGTTATTTTAATGCATGCATTTTCGGAATAAGAATATCACATTGCATGCTCATGATCAACTTGCTATTATTAGTAGTATTATTATTAATAATAATAATAATAATAATACAATATAATTATTATATTTAATGCACACATCATAGAACTTCTAATAAAATATAAAATGTCATCATAAAGGTAACTAGTATAAAAGTATTCATATTTATATTTAAAATAACAATTATGCTTACTATTAATATTAGTAATTATTTTAATGCATGCAACATATTTTATTTGCAATAAATATTATATATGTATTAATTAGATTTCATTTCATTATTATTTTAATGCATTACATACTTTGTGCTTATTAAAATATTTTATTGCTAGCTCATTTTTCTTTGTTGTCATCTTGTTATTATTAAATATTTTGTGCATGTTAAAATATTGTATTTTATAAAATAACTATATTATTTATGCTTTTATTTAATTAATTTAATGCATTAAGAACTTTGTGCTCATGCTCATTTTATCATATTATTATTTTATTATATTTTATAAAATTATTATATGTTTATATATTATTTTATTTAATTAATTTAATGCATTGCATACTTTGTGCTTATTAAAAATATTACAGTGCATGTTCATTTTTCTTCTTGGTTGCCATGTTATTATTATTACTACTATTTAAGTGCATGAAATATTTTGTGCATATTAAAATATTACATTGCATGCTCATTTCTCTTTGTTGTCAGATTCTTTTTCTTATTTTACTGCCTAATAGTATAGTAACGGGGCGGCACGGTGACTCTGTGGTTAGCACTGTGGCCTCACAGCATGAAGGTCACTGGTTCGAGTTCCGGCTTTAAATAAATCCAAAGTTGGCCATAGTGTGTGAATGAGTGTGTATGGGTGTTTCCCAGGACTGGGTTGCAGTGTAAAACATGCCGGTTCATTCCACTGTGCTGACCTCTGAAATAGAGACTAAGCCAAAGGAAAATAAATGAATGAATAGTATAGTAACTGTATACTAGTAATTGTATTTTGTGCATATTACAGTACATATAGTGCATAATATTTGTGCAAATATTACGTTGCATGCTCATGCTTAATTCTTGGAATCATCTATATATTTTAACAGAATAATAAGAATGCTTTTTATTAGTGGTAGTATCATTATGTTGTGTTTTTCAGACCTGTTTGTGGATGTACACAGTGTTGCTGGTCCTCTCGTCGCTCTCCACGCTGATGTTTCCACTGCAGATCGTCTCATAATATCTCAGACTGATGATGATGATGATCAGGTAATCTTTCTGCACAAATGGAAAATAAAACCCCTGCTTTTATTCCAGCTAAAATAAAACAAATAAGACTTTCTCCAGAAGAAAAAATATTATAGGAAATACTGTGAAAAATTGCTTGCTCCATTAAATATCACTTGAGAGATATTTTAAAAAGAATAAATATTTCACAGGAGGGTGAATTTCAGCAGAACATCTTTGTCAAATATTTCCCAAATGATGTTGAACAGATTCAGGAATTTTTCACAGTATTTCCTATAATATTTTTTCTTCTGGAGAAAGTCTTATTTGTTTTATTTTGGCTAGAATAAAAGCAGTTTTTAATTGTTTTAAAGCCATTTTAAGGTCAACCCAATATTATTCGCCCCCTTCAGCAATATTAGTTTTGGATTGTCTCCAGAACAAACCACTGTTATACAATGACTATAGTTTACCCTAACTTTACCCTAATTAACCTAGTTAAGCCTTTAAATGTCACTTTAAGCTGAATACTAGTGTCTTGAAGAATATCTAGTCAAATATTATGTGCTGTCATCATGGCAAAGAGTTGGCAAATCAGTTATTAGAAATGAGTTATTAAAACTATTATAATTAGAGATGTGTTAAAGAAATCTTCTCTCTCTCTCTCTCTATATATATATATAATTTTTATTTATTTTTTTCACTGGTTATATGTTCCTTAAAAAAAATCAATTAAAATGAAGTATTAAAAAATATATAATTTAAAAATGCAAAACTACAATAACCTCAGTTTACACGCACCTCATTAAGATATCGCTCCATACAGTCGATTTTACTGATGCTGTTGAGTTGCTGCTCGAAAACATCGATCTGCACACACACAAAACACACTTTCAGCACATCTGAACACTGGAACATGAAGAACTTTAGAGGGACAGTTCACACAAAAATTACAAATCTGTCATTTATGAACTCTTTACTATTTACAAAACCTTTATTCATTCATTCCTTCATTTTCCTCAGGCTTAGTCCCTTTATTCATCAGGGGTCGCCACAGCAGAATGAACCGCCAACTATTCACCTCACAGCAAGAAGGTCACTGGTTCGAGTCCCGGCTGAGTCAGTTGGTGTTTCTGTGTGGAGTTTGCATGTTCTCCCCGTGTTGGCGTGGGTTTCCTCCGAGTGCTCCGGTTTCCCCCACAGTCCAAACACATGCGCTATAGGGGAATTGATGAACTAAATTGGCCGTAGTGTATGAGTGTGTGTGTGAATGAGTGTGTATGGGTGTTTCACAGTACTGGGAAGGGCATCCGCTGCGTGAAACACATGCTGGAATACTTGGCGGTTCATTCCGCTGTGGCGACCCCAGATAAATAAGGGACTAAGGCGAAGGAAAATGAATGAATGAGTTCAGCCTCTTTTCCCCAGTGGAGTAAATGTAGAGTGAATAGTGAGTAAATTGTCATTTTTAGTGTGAAATGTCCCTAATGGTGTGTTAATAGTGTGTTTTTGCTGTACGTGTGTGTCGAAGCCGTTGTTCCTCAGCAGAGACACAAACTTGATGATTTCCTTCAGATGCTCTTCACTGTCTGCCTCATACGTCACAAACACTTTCCCTGCATGCAGAAACACACACACACACACACACACACACACACACACACATACATACACACGCCAGTCAAATAAATGAGTGGATTGTGTGTTAAACTGGAGACAGGAAGTAGAACTCACTCTGTTCCTGTGGCAGTTGTGTGATGCTCTGATTGGTCGCTGGTCTGGAGTTTAGAGATGCATGAGCACTGAAAACACACACACACACACACACACACACACACACACACACATACACATACATATACATATACACATACACATACATACATATACACATACATACACACATACATATGCGTGCGCACACACACCCCGAAAATTTTAAAGTATACAGAAAAATGTTTATGAGACAAGAAAAGATTGTAGAATTCATATTCTAAATATAATAACTAATATAAGGTAATATTTATTTATTTTTAATAGAATAATTATTATATTTAATTATAATTATTAGATTATTTAATTATTGTTTCAACACTCAGTATTTGTGTATGTAAAATGGCTTCTTGTGATTAAAATACCACATTTCATGTTCAGGGATAAGTAAAAACTCTACAGGTCAACAGTATTATATTATTATTATCATCAATATCAATGACATAAATTATTTTTACAAGTAATACTTTTAACGTATATGTAATATTTGTGGATATCAGTGTTCAGTAGCTGCTAAAAGACTCACTTTTCAGAAAGGTGTGTGTCCACTTGTCTGTACTGCGTCAAGCCTGGAAAATAAAGCAAAAGTGCAGATATTATAGAGTCCATCATTTACTCACATTTATGACTTTCTGACCTTCAGTTCCTAAAGGCCCCGGTATACTTCAACACTGAACAAAATGAACACTCAACCAAATCAACACTGAACAAAATGAACACTCAACCAAATCAACTGACTCGACACTCAACCAAATCAACACTCAACCAAACTGACTCGACACTCAACCAAATCAACACTGAACCAAACTGAATCAACACTGAA
>CAIGQV010000990.1:994723-1020324 GCA_903798115.1 Danio jaintianensis
CCAACACTGAATATATAGCTACTTTTTAAGGATAGTAATGTGAAAGTGTTGTCATTTTAGTGTTTTTTTAAGAGTAAGATGGCTTAAAATTGTATATAGTAATGTGAACGTATTGTTATTTTAGCATTCTTTTAAGCATGCGATAGATTTAAAATTGTAAATATATTACTTTATTTTTTTTTACCCAATACTGAATATAGCTACTTTTTAAAGAAAGTAATGTAAAAGTATTGTCATTTTTTAGTATTTTAAAGAGTAAGATGGCTTAAAACTGATTTTGTTTTTATCCGGCACTGAATATAGCTACTTTTTAAGGAAAGTAATGTGAAAGTGTTATTTTAGTATATATATTATTTGAAAGAATGTATGCTTAAAACTGTAATATATTACTTTTTTACCCCACACTTGACTATAGCTGGTGTCATAAAGCCACCAGTGCTGCAAGTCTCTGAACACCCAGGATCTGTCACGATGTGAGTCTGTCCGACACCACATGTTTTAATGCTGAAAGTCTCGTCGCTAATAAAACACGAGGCTCGCGGTGTGGATTCTGAGGATCATCCTGAGTTTGA
This sequence comes from Danio jaintianensis, assembly GCA_903798115.1. Classification (NCBI taxonomy): domain Eukaryota; kingdom Metazoa; phylum Chordata; class Actinopteri; order Cypriniformes; family Danionidae; genus Danio; species Danio jaintianensis. The sequence goes on from CAIGQV010000990.1 coordinate 995,296, forward strand.
TGAGGCTCCTCAGAGGCGGCTTTAAAGGCGTCTTTTCTCTTTCATCAGTCAACACGTCATGGTTAATGCGGATCAGTGTGCAGGTCCCCGGGGGTGTGTGCCCGCGGGCGCGCACCGAGATCTGACGAGCCTCTTCACCGCCAGGCCACCAACTCTTTTACAGCGTTAAAAGCTGGAGAGAAAAGGCTGATTCTTCTAACTCACCTTATTAATTAGCAAGCACACAATAGTCGAGCTCTTGTCAGGGTTCGAGTGCTGTCATAATCCAGCCGTGATCTGAAGACTCTCTGGAGACGCGAGCGCGAATTTCGCCGTCACGTGATTGACTGATTGGCGCTGAAAACTGAGGGGGAAACAGGACGCTGCGGATACTCACATCAATATAGCATAATTGTTGTGACACTATACAACAATAGTTCATATTTTTATATTACTGTAAGGATTGGGGTGGGGTAGGCGTTAATAAAAACCAATTTAATGGGCAATTTAAGAAATAATATGAGTAATACTCTATATATAATTACTGTATTTACATTACTGTGAGGATTGGGGTAGGGCTAGGCGTTAATAAAATACAATTGAATGGGTAAATTCATAAATAACATGAATAATACTCGGTATAATTACTGTTTTTACATTACTGTGATGGTTGGGTTTTAGATTGGGGTAGGGGTAGACCTTAATAAAATACAATTTAATGGGTAATTTAAGAAATTATATAAATAATTATCGTTAACCTCTGGCAGCAGCTGTATCCCTTCTAACAACAACACAGGTTTACATTGGTGTTAAAGGGATAGTTCACTTACTTACTATTTACTCACTTTCAAGTAGTTTTAAATATTATCTATACCTTACCTTTATTTTATTGAACACTTAAGAAGACAGTAATTTGAAGAAAGCTGAAAAACTGTAAACATTGAAATCCACAGTAGGAAAAAAAAAACTATGGAGGTCAATGGTTACAGGTTTTTAAGCTTTCTTCAAAATATCTTCTTTTGTATTCAAGAAAATAGAAAGTCAAACAGATTTAGAAACCTAAAGAGTTAGTAAATGATGACAGAATTTTAATTTTTCTATGAAATATACCCAAAATACCAGTATATCATCCCTCAAAAGTAGAAAAACAATGGGAATAAATTGCATTATGATCCATATTCAGCACCTGCTTTCATTCATAAACAGCTGGAGATTTTAACGTGACACACGCTTAATGTAGTAAATTAAAAATAATAGAGAAAATTCAACGTAACACAAAACTGTACCCAAAAAATCTTAACTCCCTATTGGAACCACTTGAGGGTGAATACATATTCATTTTTTGGTTAAGCTATATAGGCTAAAATTCAACAAAAGCTCACACTGTTGTGCTGTATATATAAAAAATGTCAGACTGCAATTCATAACACAAGTGAAGCATTGGCCAAGCATTTGCATATACTTATAGTAAAGTACAGCATATGTTTCTGGACTTATAATGATTCAAAAATGAATGCAGATTTTCCTCAAACCCAAGCTGGAGTCCGGAGGAGAAATTTACATGTTATTATTGTAGTAAAACAAATGACCTATCAAGGATTCCAGCACATGATCCATCAAAGAAGATCTTAGTAGTGGGAGAATAAAACAGGCGGCAGGAACGTGGAGTTATAGTAATAATGACATACAGCTTCAGAAGTGGGACAGAAACTCCAAATGTCCTGAACAAGTGTTCACAAGCTAAAACTTTCACTTGATCAAACTAATGCTCAGTGTTTACATTCACACTGAAGGATCATTCCTGTCTAATTAGCAAATACAGCACATATCTTGGTTTGGCAAACTTCAGTAAAATAAAACAGGTCTATCCAATGATGCTTTACGGTATCAATATAAGATCATTTTATTAATTTACATTATTTTACTTGGATGTAATAAACCTGGCGTGTTACTAGAGGTTATTACAAGACAACTTTTTATGACTTTTTATAACATATATATTATAATCAGTATCAAAAAAGTTACTATATACAGTTGAAGTCAGAATTATTAGCCCCCCTGTATATTTTATTCCCCACTTTTTGTTTAACAGAGAGAAAGAAGAGGGTTTTCAACAGATTTCTAAATAATAGTTTTAATAACTCATTTCTTTTCTCTTTGCCATGATGACAGCACATAATATTTGACTAGATATTCTTCAAGATACTAGTATTCAGCTTAAAGTGACATTTAAAGGCTTAACTAGATTAACTAGGTTAAAGTTAGGGTAATTAGGCAAGTCATAGTACAACAGTGGTTTGTTCTGTAGACAATCCAAAACAAATATTGCTTAAAGTTGCTGTTTTGACTCTTCTAAAGCATAAAAATGCCATAATATGTTTGCAGATATTTCAGAAACATGCTGAGTGAACATTCTTGTTTATCTGAAAAACAATGCTGAAGTCAGATATTCTGCTTTGAACGTGTTTTCTGTGCCGAAACGGCTGTCTTTGTTTATGGCAATATTAACCTGCCCAATGCCAGCTTCCCCAATTATATTTCAGCACCCCAGGTTGCCTTGGTGGAAAACAGCGTATTTCATTCATTCTGTCATGAAGATTCTCAAAGCATGTGCCTGCGACCGAAATGCATCCTCCAGTGGACAGTAGCAGACTCCGAAATGAGACGCAGATTCAGAGTTCCACATGAGGTTAATAATTAGCAAATAATATAAATATTACGAACGTAAACTTTAGACGAGCAGGTTACATTATAACTGCGTGTCCTAACAACACGATACATGACGAGATTTGCAGTGATAAGCAAATTGGCTGTTTGCACCAGATGAAACGCGACAGAAATTTAAACACAGCCATTCAGAAGCACAGAATATGCATCAGAATATGTGTTGGTTTTGAGTCACAGTTCTAAAGTTCAATTTCAGACGGTTTATTTTATTTTCCAGATCTGAGGTGAACTATCTGCTGCTGCTTTCAGTAGTATGGCAATAAATGTAATGTAAAATGGCATTCAAACTCACATTATTAGCATTTAACACTGAATAAAGCACGAGGTGTACCTGAAGTGATCAGTTAATCCTGTTGTTCAGCTGTGAGAAATAGAAGCCGTTTCTAATATATCAATTCGAGGTGTTGGTAAGGACAAAAACTCCTTTTAACAGAGAAAAATATTCCTTCTATTGCGTGTCGTTGCTTTCATTTAGAACACGACTTAAATCAGCCTCGCTGTTGGTGTTGTCAATCTGGCAACCTGCGCTTGCGTTTGTTTTGATCCAGGAATGCAATGCCTATGTCAACCACCGGGTGTCAAACTTACATACTGCACCTTTAAGGGGGCGAATAATATTGACCTTAAAATGGGTTTAAAAAAAATTAAAACTGCTTTTATTCTAGCTGAAATAAAACAAATAAGAATTTCTCCAGAAGAAAAAATATTATAGGAAATACTGTGAAAAATTCCTGAATCTGTTCAACATCATTTGGGAAATATTTGAAAAAAATTACTAATTACACAATGTTATATTTCTGTTATTGAACATAATGCATACAGAGGGTGTAAATAAAGTTGTGTGTGCTCATCATGAGTGATAATCTGGACGTGTGTCTTCAGATGAAAGCAGAATCTGAGGCGTCTTTGATGTGATCTGACTTTCTGGATCTCGACAGAAGCCTGAAGTCTCTCATCATCTCTCCCGGTCTGTGTTCATGTCCTCTGGGAACCCACAACACACTTTTGTCCAGTCTAGAGGGCAATATATTACAGTCAATTTCTCGGAGACCTTACAGAGCTCCTTCAGGCCTTCCAAACGATACCATATGCAATGAAAAAAAAAAATGATTCATTGGATTTACAAAATTTTTTGTTAAGTGGTTGCAAACAACTGATAAGTAAATAATCACTTCACAGTGCACTTGCTCTTCTTTATTTGAATATGGCTGACATTAATGACCAAGTGAATCATATGACAATATTTTGTAATTATAATTTAAATCTGAATTGTTTTTTGGTCAAAACTCAGCATCTTATTAACCCTTTAACTTTTGCCCCAAATTCTTGAACATAGTGTTACGTTCCTTCCCGTTTTTGTCTAGGGTTGGGGAAGGGAAATAACAAAGTAAACTAAAATTTATAATTTAGGGAAAAAAACAAATTAATGATTTATATTTATAAAAAAAAAAAATAACCAAAATTGTGGGAACACTTCAATCCTCTGCCTCAGAAACGCGAAACAACCACAAGAGTAAACTTAAATCTTTTATTCTTTTGTTCTCAGTAAATATAGGAATATATTATATAATATAGGAAGCATATAGGAAGCATAAGTCTTCAGGAGAAGGATTAACCAAAACAAACAAAACAGAAACTAGGAGGAGGAGTACAAAATAACCTAGTTCAGGTAAAAGAAATAAAACAACAAAGGCTTTCCTCAACTCCCTTACTATTAATAAACAGAGTCAAACAGGTACAACCTCTCCCTACGGCTTCCTTCTGTAAATTATAAAGTTGTATGTTGGACAAAGAAACAATACAGTTACCTTTTAAATACCACACAAAAAGTATATTTAAAGCATACAACTAAATAAGCAGACACACTGTCTGTAAGTTCAACAACACAAGGCAAACAACAAGTTTCTTCAAAAGACAGAAGTTAAAATGTACCCAATAGCTCAACAAACTTCTCACAACAGCTTAATACCCAAAACGTATGCAACAATCGAGAGAGAGAGAGAAGCACACAACATAACCACTCCCAATGGGCAGTAAACACACAACAATTAAACAACAACAACAATAATAAATAATAATAATTACATGTAACAATAGACATAAAAATGACGTTCAACCTAAATGATTGCCAATGTTCAACATTTTAAAATGTTACTCATTTTACAGAAGACATACACTCACTGGCCCTTTATTAGGTACACTTTACTAGTACCGGGTTGGACCCGGATACAAGGCAGGATGGATCCATGCTTTCATGTTGTTGCCGCCAAATTCTGACCCGACCATCCGAATGTAGCAGCAGAAATGGAGACTCACCAGACCAGGCAACGTTTCTCCAATCTTCTATTGTCCAGTTTTGGTGAGCCTGTGTGAATTGTCGCCTCAGTTTCCTGTTCTTAGCTGACAGGAGCGGCACCCGGTGTGGTCTTCTGCTGCTGTAGCCCATCCGCCTCAAGGTTGGAGGTGTTGTGCGTTCAGAGATGCTCTTCTGCAGACCTCGGTTGTAACGAGTGCTTATTTGAGTTACTGTTGCCTTTCTATCAGCTGGAACCAGTCTGGCCATTCTCCTCTGACCTCTGGCATCAACAAGGCATTTGCGCCCACAGAACTGCCGCTCACTGGATATTTTGATATTTCCTCTTTTTCGGACCATTCTCTGTAAACCCTAGAGACGGTTGTGTGTGAAAATCCCAGTAGATCAGCAGTTTCTGAAATACTCAGACCAGCCCGTCTGGCACCAACAACCATGCCACGTTCAAAGTCACTTAAATCCCCTTTCTTCCCCATTCTGATGCTCGCTTTGAACTGCAGCAGATCGTCTTGACCATGTCTACATGCCTAAATGCATTGAGTTGCTGCCATGTGATTGGCTGATTAGAAATTTGTGTTAACGAGCAGTTGGACAGGTGTACCTAATAAAGTGGCCGGTGAGTGTGTCAGCAAAAGTGAAAATGTTTAAAAAGTTAAATAAAACAAAAGTAATGTGCCTTTATGTTTGTGAAAATAATAAAACAACTGTATATTTTATTACATTACATAAAAAATGTATTTCCCAAAACCAGTTTTAGCCGATATTTTGAAGAATGCTGGAAACCATTGACTTCCGTTTGTTTTTTTCTACTATGAAAGTCAATGGTTACCGGTTTTCAACATTCTTCAAAATATCTTACTTTGTGTTCAACAGAATGAAAGAAACTCATAAAGGTTTGGAATCACTTGAGGGAGAGTAAATAGTGAGTAAATGTTCATTTTTCGCTGAACTATCCATGGTTTGTGTTTTATTATATCTGGTTTGTATTAAAAATGTCAAGTCAAATATAGATAAAAAGTGAATAAATGATTGCAGAGTTTTCATTTTTGGGTGAACTATCACATTAACACAAACCAGAATTGTAATACAATACAAATACAAACCAACATTTATTATATGGTAGTATATACCATTGGGCGACACGGTGGCTCAGTGGTTAGCACTGTGGCCTCACAGCAAGAAGGTCGCTGGTTTGAGTACCGGCTAGGCCAGTTGCCATTTCTGTGTGGAGTTTGCATGTTCTCCCCGTGTTGGTGTGGGTTTCCTCCGGGTGCTCCGGTTTCCCCCACAGTCTAAACACATGTGCTATAGGGGAATTGAATAAGCTAAATTGGCCGTAGTGTATGGGTGTTTCCAAGTACTGGGTTGCAGCTTGAAGGGCATCCTCTGTGTAAAACAGTGTATAGAATGCTGGAATAGTTGGTGGTTCATTCCGCTGTGGCGACCCCTGATGAATAAAGGGACTAAGCGGAAGGAAAATGAATGAATGAGTATTTACCATAAATTACAGTATTTTTGACCCAAACGACAGGTTACTAGAGGTCATGAGCTGATGAGAGTGCGTGTATATAAGTGTGTCTCACCCTGCAGTGTGTTAATTTGAGTCTGCAGCCGGGTCTTTAATTGATTGATCTGCCGGTGTATGTGTGTGTATACAGTTGAGGGCAAAACTATTCACCCTCGTATAAAATATTTATTCTTTTTCAAATATTTCTCAAGTGATATTTAATAGAGCAAAGACATTTTCACAGTATTTCGGATAATATTTTTTCTTCTAGAAAAAATCTTATTTGTTTTATTTTGGCTGGTTTAAAAAAAAAAAAAAAAAGCATTTTAAGGTCAATATTATTAGCCCCTTTAAGCAATATTTGTTTTGGATTGTCTCCAGAACAAACCACTTTACCCTAATTAACCTAGTTAAGCCTTTAAATGTCACTTTAAGCTGAATACTAGTGTCTTGAAGAATATCTAGTCAAATATTATGTGCTGTCCTCATGGCAAAGAGAAAAGAAATCAGTTATTAGAAATGAGTTATTAAAACTATTATGTTTAGAAATGTGTTGAAAAAAACAAAACTTTTCTCCGTTAAACAGAAATTGGGGAAAAAAATATAGAAGAAATCCAACTTAACAGGAGGGCAAATAATTCTGACATCAACTGTATGTGTCTTGGCCTGCAGTGTGTTAATTAGAGTCTGCAGCCGGGTCTTTAATTGATTGATCGGCCTGTGTGTGTGTGTGTGCAGTTCTGTAGTCTCAGCCGATCAGTCACACCGCTGCTCATGCGGACAGCAGCACTACATTACAGCATCGTTAGCTGGGAGATCTCCTGAGTCTCGCTCTCAACACACACCATTACCAAATCCCACAAGCTCTTTCTCCTATTAGACCTGTCTGTCAGACTCCGGGGGAACTTAATGGATGCTGTTTTTCTGTCCCATATAAAGTTTGTCGGGTGACACCGTTCGGTACATACACTATATACTTTCATAAGAGACTGTCAATATTTACTTCATTTGAATTACAACCAATACTGATAATTTTGTGGCTTAAAGGTGACCTATTATATAAAATCACTTTTATAAGGGGTTGTGTGTCAGCAGTGTGAGAATATATCCAGCGTCTAATGGTAAATATTAAGTAATTGTATTTGTTATAAACACACTTGTAGTAAAACAACGGTCTGCAGAAACACTTTGATTGACATTCTCCCTTTGTACGTGTCATAAGAGGGGGAAAGCCCCACCCACTAGGGACCATCGCTCCCTCATTAGAATAAACAGCCCTGAGCAAGAAGCAGCCGTCTGCCAACTTGTGACATGCTCCCTATATTGTTATACCATGCCTATACCAAATATGACTTTAAAACAATATTAGCTCAATTTAATTGACTGTAAACAATGGTGTACTTTGATAGTCATTGGATGATAACATGATTTAACTATTTAGAATTTGCAAATAATATTTTTCTGAAATTATATTAAGGAGAAAGCCCAAATGTGCGAATATAAAACAAAGACTATAGAATACACAAGACGTGTCACTCGTATAGTTTTGAATGGGGAAAAGTGTAATGGTCAATATGGCGAATAAAGCCCCGCCTACTAGTACAGGAGCCAATCATCGATCGCTATAGACTGATGTTTCTCCAGGGAGAAGCTCAGACCAGATGTGTGCTTTACGACAGTTTGGTGGTCAACAAACGAACTGGAATCTCAGTGAATACTTGCTTCACAGACATAATAAATATACCCAAATAAAGCTCGAAATCTGTGCTTTTAAGTGAATCAAGTGCACTTGAAAACAAATATTTTTTGGTTTTGTAAACTGTGTGAAATGAACGCAAGGTACAGTCCGTCCTGTCAAACACACCCTACATCACATGACAGCAACTACATGAACGGCCACAAACTTGTAAACAAAAATTTGCTGTCATTTCTGGAGGAGATTCACCTTCAAGACCAAGTTGTGGATTCGCGATCTGACAAAGCATTATCCAGAGGATAGAATGGCCATAAATGAGGTTGGTGTCGAGATCTCGTTCCTTTCGAGTGCGCATGCACATTAGTTCGGGCAACCTAAAAATATTTTGTTTGATTCGGACGTTTAGAAAGTAAACTTATGAGACGGTTGTTGTTTAATCTTATTGGTGATTTTAAATATGTAATGTAACCGTGAGCTTGCCAAACAGTTTTGGAGAATTTCATGTTTCCCCATTCATACCATAGACTGTAAAAGATATGGATGTAGTATCCGTGACATCACCCATAGGTTTCTGAAGAGCACAAATTAAGCTACAAGTGGGCGTGGCCAACCGTCACCATTTTGTTCGCGTGTCATCGCACCAACCGAGGGTGACCAAACAAGGGCAGAGGCGGAGCGTGAGCGGAGCTACAGATGCCTGCTAGCATTTTGCTTAGACAGACTCTTCTTTGGGAGAAACGCTTAACACTTCAATACCTGTGACTCTTTTGTGTTTTGACCACGTGCGTGGTTGTGTACTATAGCAATAAAGTGTTTAGTCTTTTAAAAACACTGTTGTAACACACTGAACCGCATTGTTCTTATGACGTTTTTCTAGAGGAGGAAAACCCGAGTTACTTCCAAATACTTCAAATATAGTATCTGTGTTAGTAAATGCAAGGCTATTGATGAAATCCAGGCATAACACTGTATGACAATGTTTCAGATGACTGTTCTATAGCTTACAGCTAATCAATCTGTCAGATTCGTGAGTGCATTACAGGTCTAAAGAAAATTATAAATGATAATTTATCTTAAATAAAACAAATACATTTATAGATATGGTATACAAGTATATAATTTTCACTCACCTGGGAAATTGAATGGTTTGTGAGCACAATTAAGTGCACAGCATGCCATATTATCTGATAATTGTAGGAAATAATTCCAAAAGGCAGTTGACTGTGTAAAGCCACATAAAACAAAACAAAAATACGACGTATATGCTGAGCTCAGCGGCTAATCAGCCAGAATGACATGACGGCGACCAGCGAGACCTAGCTGTCACTCAAGTGGCCACGCCCTTTATTATGCAGACTTAATATAACTTAATAAAAACAAAACGGATGAGTTATAAAAAAAAATTCACCCCCTCACAGTTGTCATGGAGGGTAATATTGGCTATATGCACCAAAACCATCTTTTGTACCAGGCTGTAAACGTGTTTTTATCAGCTGTAAAATTGGCCAGATTAGCCTTGCCGTCAGTCAACATCTGGACTTCCTGAAGCCAGCCCCCCGTATTGGCTTCACGAGGGAGAGCGGGATGTTGCCGCTTGATTCAGACAGAATGCCCGAGCTTACTGCCCCGCCGAGTGAAATGACTTGCCTTAAAGGGGCTTTGTATGAAACCAGCTTTACCTCAATGTTCAAATCGATCTGCATTATTCCATCAAAGCAAAAATTAATTTTGTGAATTCAAATTAATTTCAAGTCAATTTAAGTGATAAAACTGAGGCCATAGATTAATAGCACACATGAAAAATACTACAGTAAATAACTTAGTAAATATACTGTTTTTGAACCATACTATAGTACTTGAATAGGTAATTCTGTTGCTGTGGTAATACAACTATCGAAGCCTACTATAAACTTACCCAATAAGTTTTTTCCCCTCCCACATTTAGTTTTTAGCTTCTGCAGTAAATTGTTATAATACTGAGGTAAAATTGTTTTTATATTCACACATTCGGATGTTCTCCTTAATAATATAATTTCAGAAAAGTATTCTTTGGAGATAGTCAATGACTATCAAAGTACAACATTGTTCACAATCAAATAAATTGTGCCAATGATGTTTTGAAGTTATATTTACATGTGATTTCAGACTGAATACTCAAAGTATCATGGTAAACAATATAGGAACTGTCACAAGTGGTCACTGGACGTTTGTGCGAACATAAAACCAACTTTACCTCAATTATTATAATTTGGCTAAAAACTAAATTATACCACAGAATGTGTAAAAGTTTGTCAACAGTTAATACGATTACAGTATGCTGTAGCATTCAAAGAGTTGTAAATACTATAATGTAGTATAATAGCATGGCTCAAAAATACTAGCTTACTATAGTATTTTTTCAATGTAGGAAGTAAGATCAGGACGGATGTAGCCTAGTGTTCAAATTTCATTCATTTTAAGATAGAAATTATTTTCTCTTTAATGGTCATGGAGTGTGGAGTTTGCATGTTCTCCCCGTGTTGGCGTGGGTTTCCTCCGGGTGCTCCGGTTTCCCCCACAAGTCCAAAGACATGCGGTATAGGTGAATTGGGTAAGCTAAAATTGTCCGTAGTGTATGTGTGTGAATGAGTGTGTATGAATGTTTCCCAGTGATGGGTTGCAGCTGGAAGGGCATCCGCTGCGTAAAACATATGCTGGATAAGTTGGCGGTTCATCCCGCTGTGGCGACCCCAGATTAATAAAGGGACTAAGCCGAAAAGAAAATGAATGAATGAATGGTCATGGAGTACGTTTTAAACCAAACATAGCAGCTAATAAACAAAACGCGAGTTCACTCGATTTTAGTAACGAACTTTAACCTCAAACTCTTTTAACACGCATTGGTGGTTCATTTATAATTTTAGCACTTCGTTTGTTGAGTTTAGAGTGCACACTTACTAGGTTTATCGTAGTATTTCTGTTGAGGACGTTACAATGAATTGTAATGAATCGTTTCGTTTCACAAGTTAACTGGCAAATGGCCGCATGTCTTCGTGTGGTGCGAATTTATTCAGCTGGTCGATACCAAAACAAACCAAGATCATGGGGGAGTGCAGATAGAACAAAGCCTATTTTGGATCTGTTTTATTTACCTACATTATTAAAGCAGGTTGTTTTTGATATTTAGGTTGATAGCTTTATTATTATATTTACTTTCATTAGTTTAGTTGTAATTTTTACATTTGTATAAAATGTTATTTTTGTGAGTTTCTCCGCTATGTCGTAAGTTGTTAGGGTTAGTCCGCCTTAACTTGCTTGTTAATTGTTATTGTACCGACTTTACTTTGGAAAAAGTCGTGTTTGTGTTTATATAATATTGTTTATATACGACTTAATAATGTATGCACATTTGCCATGGGTAGCACGTTCGCCTCACAGCAAGAAGGTCGCTGGTTCGAGCCTCGGCTGGGTCAGTTGGCGTTTCCGTGTGGAGTTTGCATGTTATTGGCGTGGGTTTCCTCCGGGTGCTCCGGTTTCCCCCACAAGTCCAAAGACATGCGGTATAGGTGAATTGGGTAAGCTAAATTGTCCGTAGTGTATGTGTGTGAATGAGAGTGTATGGGTGTTTCCCAGTGATGGGTTGTGGCTGGAAGAGCATCCGCTGCGTAAAACATATGCTTGATAAGTTGGCGGTTCATTCCGCTGTGGCGACCCCAGATTAATAAAGGGACTAAGCCGAAAAGAAAATGAATGAATCGACGCAGATTTAAATTATGATAATGATTATAACGAATAAATGATTAATTGTGAATTAAGAATCCTTAAGCTCATTTATACAACACATTAATACATGCACGTTAAAGTTAAACATTAAAGATAACTTAAAACATCTGGTTATAAATGCATGATCGTGTATTTTCTGCATTGTGATTTTTGATTTGTACTTTTCAGTGAATTTAATTTATGAATACATTTCTAATAAACGGAATAGCATGTTGTCCTGGTAAATAATAATAAAATAATTGTTAAAAATATTTAAAGTGTTTTTTTTATTTCAACAGACTGTTATTCAGTATTTTAAGATAACGCTAAATGACAGTAAACACTTTAGCGTAATGTTTTTAGAAAAAACAAAGTCTACAGCACGTCAGAAATGCTTGTGACAATCACCAAACTACACACAGTTTCTGTATTTTGAGATTCACACGTGTTTTTGGTTTATTTCCAATTGTGAGTTGCATTATGGGATGTTGATCTCTGCTCTGTCCGCTTCTGATGTTGAAAATTCAACTCTACGGTTTAACAAAGTGACTTTTATTGACATTTTAGTCGTTTGAAATAATATCTAGAGAAATAAGTGTGTAAAATATCAGAAAATGTACTGGCAGTTTATTACAAGGTGTTTCTAGTGTAATATACAACACCAGCCCAGACAATATAGCACTGCAAACTATTAGAAATGTTCATAAAAGTCACTTTTCAAGGTTAAAAGTTGTTGGAAGAAAGATCAAGGTCCCATAAGGCAATTCAAAAGCAGAAATAAACAGGGAAAAATAAAAACATAAATCACAAAATATGGAAAACTGCAAATTTATGGATATTTTTTAAAGTGAAAACATGTCGACTGGTCATGCATGTGAAATTAGTCTCATCTTCCTAATCTAAACCACCGAACAAACCAATCCAATATACTGTAGCACGCAAGTTTGATTTGTCTTATATTATTTAAGGCACACGCGGTTCTCAAAGGTCACCAGGGTCATGCCTTTACAATGCCTTTCAAATCAAACCACAGCACGTGATCTGGCAATTTCCCTTTTGTCCGCTCTCAAGACTTCAACACATTTTTTCCCCTCTTTTTTCATCCTCAGGCTATTCCTCCTAAGGCTATTTTCCCTTCTCTTTAATTTCTCAGAGAGAATACCAAATTCCAGCTATCAGACACACGAGATCAAACGAGGCCTCGGCTGAATTCACTGTCAGAATAAAACCATTTGTTCCTGAGGCTTTTACTCCGAAGACCTCGTCCCTGGACCGTTCCCTTCTTCAAGTGTGTGTTTTATGTGGTTTAGGCAGTCGCTCCGCTGGGTCATTCTGCCACTGTTCATTTGAGAAAACATGGTGGTTTACTCCAGAACCTGCTCTGTATGCACGAGACGAGCGTTCAGTCCTCTTAAAGCTCTCAAAGCAAATGAAAACTCTTTCTAAACTTGTTTTCCGAGCTAGAGAAATGCCCGATCAGCAAGAGTAGATTGCATTTACATTCTTACATCCATCAACACTCACACACACACCGCCATCGCATAAACTGCAAAGATCAAAATAGTGGTCAAATAAGCTGCTTTGTTCAAGATTGCATGTCAGAACAGCTGAACATCTTCATTTGTTCACTATCTACTGTATGCTCTAAACAAAATGCTGGGTTGTTGTAACCAAATGTTGGGTCAAATATGGAAGTTTTTTCAATAAAATTTTCAATTGACACTTTTTAACCCAATAGTTGGGTTTGTCCAACTTTGACCCAATTTTGGGTTACAACAACCCAGCTTTTACTTGAATGCGTCTGCTGAAATGCATTTTTTGAATATTAAAAGATTAATTCACCCAAGAATGTTTCCCAGTGATGGGTTGCAGCTGGAAGGGCATCCGCTGCGTAAAACATATGCTGGATAAGTTGGCGGTTCATCCCGCTGTGGCGACCCCAGATTAATAAAGGGACTAAGCCGAAAAGAAAATGAATGAATGAATAATTCACCCAAACATTTTAATTTGCTGCTATTTAACTCACTCTTAAGGCAAATTTTAATAATTGGGTGAACTATCCAAAAATGCTGGGTTGTTTTAACCCAACTTTGGGACAAATGTGAGCAAGCCCAACTTGAATTCATCTGCTGAATTGCATCTGTTGAAAATTAAAAGATGAATACACCAAAAAATATATATTTGCTACTTATTTACTCACCCTTTTTTATTTTAATTTTTGGGTGAACTATCAAAAATGGGAGGTTAACCCAAAAGTTGGGTCAAATATGGACAAACCCTACCATTGGTTTAAGTTTTTTCAATAAAATTTTCCATTGACACTTTTTAACCCAATGGTTGGGTTTGTCCAACTTTGACCCAATTTTGGGTTACAACAACCCAGCTTTTTTTTTTGCGTATACTTGAATGGATCTGCTGAAATGCATCTGTTGAATATTAAAATATTAATTCACCAAAAATTTTTTATTTGCCAGTAATTAACTCACCCTCAGGGCAAATTTTAATTATTGGGTAAATTATAAAAAAATGCTGGGTTAATTTAACTCAATGTTGGATCAAATATGAACAAACCCAACCGTTGGGTTGAATTTTTCAATTAAATTTATATTACACTTTCTAACCCAATGATTTAGGTTTGTGCACATTTGACCAATTTTGGGTTACAACAACCCAGATTTTTTTTTGAGATTATTCTTGAATTCATCTGCTGAATTGCATCTGTTGAAAATTAAAAGATTAATACACCAAAAAATATATATTTGCTACTAATTTACTCACCCTTAGGGCACATTTTAATTATTGGGTAAACTATCAAAAATGTTGGGAGGTTAACCCAATGTTGGGTCAAATATAGACAAACCCAATTGCTGGTTATTATTATAATTTTTTTTAAATAAAAATTTATAATTTTTAATAATAAATTTAAATGACACTTTTTAACCCAATGGTTGGGTTTGTCCAACTTTTACCCAATTTTGGGTTACAACATCCCAGCATTTTTTGTGAAATGGTTAGTTCACCTTAAAATTAAAATTTGATGCTATTTTACTCACCATTTGGGCTTATTTACATTTTTGGGTGAACTATCCAAAATGCTGAGTTGTTGTAACCCACCCTTGGGTCAAATACAGACAAACCCAACTGTCAAATATGGACAAATATTGACAAACCGGTGTTGGGTTCATTTGTTAAATTAAATTTAAATGACACTTTTAACCCAATGGTTGGGTTTGTCTATTTTTTACCCAATTTTAAATTACAACAACCCAGCATTTTTTATTAAATGCTTAGTTCACCTTAAAATTTAAATTTGCTGATATTTTACTCACCATTTGGGCAAATTTATATTTTGGGCAACCTATCCAAAATGCTGGGTTGTTGTAACCCAATGTTGGGTCAGATATGAACAAACCCAGCTGTCAAATATGTATGTTGGGTTAATTTGTCCAATTCAATTTAAATGACACTTTTAACCCAATGGCTGGGTTCGTGGTCATATTTGACCCAATGTTGGTGTTAAAACAACCTAGCAAATAGTTCACCTAAAAATTTAATTTGAGGTTGAGTAAATTTAAAACCAATTAAAATGTTTAGGTCAACTATAACCTTTCAATACTCAACAGATGCATTTCAGCAGATGTATTCAATAATACACTCTAAAGATACTGGGTTGTTATAATCCAATGTTGGGTCAAATATGGACAAGCCCGACTGTCGGACTAATGTTTTCAATTAAATGATTGAAATATGATTGAAACACTTTTTATCCTAATAGTTGGGTTTGTCCATATCTGACCCAACATTGGGTTATGACAATTTTTTGACTGTATGCATCTGCTGAAGTGCATCTGTTGAATATTAAAGGGTTAGTTCACCTGTCAATGTAAATATGTTTCTAATTTACCCTTTAAAAGTGTCCACCCATGCCCTTTGAGTACAGAATGAAGACAAGACCATTGTAAGAAAACAACAATATTGTATTTCATTAAAAATGTACAAAATATATCTACATGAAACAGTTGAAACATATTTCTCTACACTGAGTTCAAAAGTCCAAGATAATTGGTTGGGTTCAGAGCGTTGCGATCTCTTGAGAGCGCCGTTACGTTTCTTTGATTACATCAATAAATCAAAACAAAGCAAGACTTGTCATGTTTTACATATCATAATATCCTATATGCATATTCATTTTGCAACCTCTCTTTTGTCTAGTAGAAATGAGCATAGGAAGTATAATATTACATTTTATTTACAGAATATACAAAACCTCTTGGTATCCATTGGAGAAGACCCAAAAGATTCAGTCCTGTTCTGCTAATAATAATTCCTGCATTCGCTTGTGCGCAGCGAGGCACTTGTTCCTGCGTTCACGTCATCAGAAGTCGTATAAAAATACAGGACCGTCGCTAATCAAACTCTCTGTTTGTCTGCTCATATGTGCTGTACATACACTGGTCTAAGGCAAAGTATGGCTTCTTGAAGAAAACAAAAAGATGCTACCAAAGTCTCGACTAACACTATACAGGATAATACACTTTTAAAAAGCATTAAAAAAAAATGTTTTATGCAATATTATGTCCTTGCATGGAGTCACTCAGGTTTTCGCAAACTCAGGCTGTATCTGAAATCGCCCCTATACCCTTAATAGTGCACTATTTGTAGTTAGTGGTGTCTGAAACCATAGTGGACATTCTGAAGTGCTTGCAATCAATCCCACAATGCACTGCAATAACAAGTGT
This sequence comes from Danio jaintianensis, assembly GCA_903798115.1. Classification (NCBI taxonomy): domain Eukaryota; kingdom Metazoa; phylum Chordata; class Actinopteri; order Cypriniformes; family Danionidae; genus Danio; species Danio jaintianensis. The sequence goes on from CAIGQV010000990.1 coordinate 1,011,996, forward strand.
ACAACCCATGCACACTCAACAGCTAGAAAATACCCATAATGCTCTGTGAGAGTTGGCGCGCTGAATGAATTTCTGCGTCTGACCACTAGATGGCGTCCAAAGCGGAATCCTATCGGTGTAAGTTGCAAAATAAAATATTATTTAATTAAAGTAATGTTTATATTCATGACAGAAATTAAAATACTTTAATAATAGACAACTGGATAAGTGTTAAAGATCTAGCTCAGGGTCTGACCAAGAAGTTTAAAGGAGTGGTCCGCTACAATATCATATTTTAAACTTTAGTTCATGTGTAATGTAGCTGTGTGAACATAAACATATCTTTGACCACTGTATATTAGTGCACCAATGTCGGGAATAGTGACTGAGTGTATAGGAGGCGATTTCAAACACAGAAATGTCCGTCTCTTTAAATGTTGTGCTTTCTGTTTTTTCTATGACATCATATTGAGGAATTTGCTCTCCTCCGCTAGCGCAGTTAGCATTGAGCTCATGTCTCCGATGGCCATGTTACCAATGCCCACGGGCACTGGTGGCAACGTCACCGAATTTCTGGGCGTGGTGAGACGAGAAGAATTCTGGGATAGGCTGCGGAGGAGGAGGGCGGGGCTTAAAGTTCCTGACATGAAGCTGGAATGATCGCCGTCGTCTAGCATAGCATCAAAATCAATCTGCGGGTGATCAGCTCCACTTGAATCCACCGTACTTGAGACTTGATTGGTTTCAGGGGAGCCCACTGAAGATGTCCCACAGTGCATTGCATCACCCGAATCAAACATGTGAATCTGGCCGGTGTAAAACATGGTGCTGGATTTTTTCGGGCTAGCCTCAGAGGTGTCGTATGCAGGGCTAAAGTTGGATTGTGCTGCGTTTGTTGTTGGCCGGCTGTAAGTTTTGGGTTCTGTGGGCGGCCTTGGCTGTAGCACCCCATGGTTTCCGCTCACATTCTGGGATGGTACGACGTAGCCTTGCTGGTTAGTGCTCATCTGGGAGTAATTTCCTTGATTATTTGGAAAAGTGGCATGGCTTTGGGCTTGAGCACGTACCCTATTATTCTGCACGCCGCCAGGTTGTACAGTCAGCGGTTTACCAGACGGGTTCAGCAAACCAAGACTGATGTCATTCGAAGCAGAACCCTGATGGTAACCATGCAGAAACTCTGCGTTAGCCTGCCTCTGATTGATCCTCTGGGAATTAAACTCAACGTTGCGCTGTACGGGACTCTGCTGGGCAAGGTTGTGGCTCATCAGACCGACTTGCTGGTTGGAGTTGACATTCAGAAATGAGCTGAGGTTTTGTTTTTGTTGGAGGTTTCCCCGCCCGGATCCCTGCTTGGTTTGGCTGTGAGATGAATCCACCGTCCCTGAACTGACCTCGTTCCACTGCACCGGCATTGGGTTTTTTGTGGCATTGGGTGAACATGGGAACGTCTGCTGAGAGCTTGCTGTTACAGCATTCATATTCCCCTCCACCAAAGCCAGACGTCTCTGTAGATGACAATGCTGTGGAGAACCAAAAATTTGATGCTGATATGCATGAATGTGGGGGGAATCTGCATTTTGAGTTGTGATGTACTCAACAGCATCATCAGTCAACATTAAACCATCACTGCGATTCTCCATATCATCCGCCATCGTTTCCATCTCCACGTTCTCAGAAATGCTCGGGGCTCTGGGTGGATATTGCTGGCGGTTGACATTACTCTCAGACATGCTGTAAAAGTGTCTGCTTGACGCAAGAGGGTGTAATATTGGATACGGGTTTACACTGTTGTAGAGCGAATGCTGCTCGGCTGCTACTCTTCTAACTGGGTCGCTCGCTCTTCGAGTAATGTTTGCCGTCACCTCATGGGGTAAAACGCTACGGTTGGCAAAGCCGGTGTCACTGCACCTTCTGGGAACCGAAGGGGGATGTATGAGGATTTCATGGGAATCTCCTAGCAGAGTCTTGCAGTCTACATTAGGCAGAGGTGTGGGTGGTGCTCCGCCCGTGGCAGCAGCATATTTGGCTTTTAATCGGTAGTGTTGTGCAGGAGTCAAACTGAAGATTCCTCCATATTGGCTGGCCTCGCTGGACCTTCGAGACAGATCGGTTGAAATGGGATCATATGAGCCTGCAGAGCTGATGTTGTTGAGACGGCCACCAGGTTGTGATGTCTGGCTGGACCGACGGCTCGAATAACATGGAGATATTCCAGATGAGCGCCGGCTGAAGGTGTACGCAGAGCTCACAGTGCTGGCCAGGCTGTCCCGTCGCTCCACTAACTGGCTTAACACTGTAGTCTCGCCAGGACAGAGGTCGCCCAGACGCGGGCTGGAGATGGAAAGCCCTGGATCACACAGACCTCCAGAACCGTCCAGTAAAGAACCTGCGATAAAGGAGAAATCCATTTAAACAAATAAAACTTGATTTCTAGACAAATTTCATGCACATTTTTTTTTTAGTAAATCCGGTTCTTGTAAACCTCAAGTGCGAGTGTTTAGATGGAGCAGAGTTTACTACACAAAGTCGTAGTACAATGATAAGCTATGTAACAAAAATCTGTTTTAAATTCGAATTTGATTGAATCAGTCGATAATAACATCGAGATAATCGTTCTGCAATAATAACAGCTGTTTACATCACTTCTCAATGAACTACGGCTGTAGTAAAAGCTGCGTGTTAAATTCCAACATATAATAACATGTTTTTACTCCAAAAGCACCTCAAAAGTACAGTCGAGTGTTTGAAATGAATCCTTCAGAGAGATGATTCCATAGCCGTGTGTTTATTAGTCACACTGAATCAATGAAAGCAGCTTAATCTCCTGTTTATTGGAGAATTCAGTAAACAATATTTTTCTATAGGATTTCCTTTGTTTATTCGTGTGCATTAAGACAGGTTTGTGGGTTTCTGTGAGAGCGCCCTCTGGCCTTCGGAGGATATTTACTATTTGTTTGTTATTTGTTAGTATTTGTACTTAACCCTTGTGTGCTATTGGGGTGTTTTCATCCACTCTGGGCTGATTTTGAGCCTTAATTTGGCCACAACTTTCTATGTGTTTCAGAAAATGGGATGATTTTTGGTGGCAAATCTTATTTTGACACATATTTTGGGAAAATGCTTTGACAATTTTTCAAAAACTCAACAATACACACCCTTTGGTTATGTTGGTGCTGTTTTTGCCCCATTGACCTCCATTATAATAACATTTTTTGATTGCAAAGCCATGACAGCATATGATCATGCATTCTTGATTGTTGCTGGTTTTCCCTGTTGGGAAGAGGTAACATTTTTCATTTTTTGCTGTTGATCTTCAGTTACAGTGGAAAAAAAAAGCTTTGTTTCTGCCTTCTATAGTATAGTGTGTGTGTGAGAAAGAAATCAAAATCAAAATAGTCCCCTCAGCTCTCAGAACACAGTAAGTGTATTTCTGCACACACACTATAATCTGCCGTTTTACTCCACTGAACTCCATATAAAAGCCTGAAACTTTTGTGCACAGGCCTATCTAAAGGGTTAATGCTGCCAACTGATGATCAACAGTAAAAAATGACAAATTGTCCCTCTTCCCAACAGGGAAAACCAGCAACAATCAAGAATGCATGATTATATGCTGTCATGGCTTTGCAATCAAAAAATGTGATTATAATGGAAGTCAATGGTGCAAAAACAGCCACCAACATAACCAAAGAGGAGTACATTTTAACAGTACATAAGGGTTAATTTGATTAATCACCCAGCCCTAGCATCAGTGGTTGAAATGTGGATTATTTTAGTTAGTTTACTCACCGGTATTGATGGGTGGTAGTTTGGTGCAGGGGGCAGGAGGAGCTGTGTTTGCCCAGGAGCAGGAGTCCCGCACCGACTTCAGCTTCTCCTGCTTCAGGTGTGTGAGTCTGTGAGCCGGGCTGGCGTTCTTGCGCAAATGAAGGCCCAGGATTCCTGTGGAGACGGTGGAATCCACAATGGGCACGTCATCCAGGGCACTCAGATCTCCCACGCTGCCCCCGCTGGGTCCCGTCGGCTCTACTCCACCGCCATGGAGGCTGGCACTGCCAAACGCTGACGGCTCGCTGCTACATGATGACTGACCACCAGGGCTGGACTGATACATCTGAGGATGGAATAATGGGAAGTTTGATTATAATAAAGAAGATCAATAGAGAGAATGCATACACACAAACATGCAAATATAGTGCTGTGCATAAATGAGTACACCTTTTGAAACAGTCATTATTTTCACAATACTAGGGAAGTCAATGGTTACGGGTTTCCAGATTTCAACCTTAAAGTATCTTCTTTTCTCATTAACAGAAGAAAGGAACTCATAAAAGTTTGGAGCAAGTAAAAGATGAGTAATTAATGTCAACATCTTCAGTTTTGGTTGAACTGTCCCTTTAAGGCATTTTCCTTTATGGACAGGGTTCTTACGCATTTTCTAAATCAAATAAACACTTTCCAGGTGTATTTTTTAAACTTTTCCAGCACTTTACAAGTGTGCAAACTGCATATTTACCATACATATACATAATTCATTTCCCAGTGATGGGTTGCAGCTGGAAGGGCATCCGCTGCGTAAAACATATGCTGGATAAGTTGGCGGTTCATTCCGCTGTGGCGACCCCAGATTAATAAAGGGACTAAGCCGAAAAGAAAATGAATGAATGAATGAATACATAATTCATCACTTTATATCAAAGATGCCCAAAGTAGGGCCCGCGGGCCAAAGTTGGCCCATTGTAACCTTTGATTTGGCCCACCATCCCATCTGAAATTGATCGAGAGGGTTGGGGCAATGCCGTTAACCGAGATTGTCATTTTGTTTGTTCGTTTGTTTGTTGAAATTACATGTTTCAATTAAATATAAATGAATCTGAGTTTTAAAACATAAATACTGTCACTCGACAAATAGAGGACTATGCAGAAGACGTCGGCGAGCAAATCAAGGCAAAAACTAGTGTCACTCCAATCTGTTATAAATGAGATTTTATTGTTGTTACTGTAATAAGTTCAGTATAAAATATATATATATAAAAAAAATAATAATAATATATATATATATATATACTGTATTAGTTAATATAAAGCTATGTTTTTTTAGCTATTTTTATTCATTCATTTTCTTTTCGGCTTAGTCCCTTTATTAATCTGGGGTCGCCACAGCGGGATGAACCGCCAACTTATCTAGCATATGTTTTACGCAGCGGATGCCCTTCCAGCTGCAACCCATCACTGGGAAACATTCATATACAGACTCATTCACACACATACACTACGGACAATTTTAGCTTACCCAATTCACCTATACCGCATGTCTTTGGACTTGTGGGGGAAACCGGAGCACCCGGAGGAAACCCACGCGAACACGGGGAGAACAACCCCCTACTCTTTTTTTAAAGGATATCCTGGGATTTTTAAGGACCTCGGTTTAACATCTCATCCGAAAGATGGCGCTTACTGAGCAATATAGAGTCCCCATCAATATACTGGGGCGTTAGGACCCACACAGACCACAGGTTGAGAGCCCCCTGCTGGTCTCACTAACACCACTTCTGGCAGCAACCTAGCTTTCACATGTGGTCTCCCATCCAGATACTGACCGGGCGCAGCCCTGCTTAGCTTCAGTGGGCGACCATGTGAGAGTTGCAGAGAGCTAGCTGCCAACTAGGAAGATAATACATGTAAATGCAAATGAGTTATTGCAACTAAAGAAAAATTCAAGCTTCTAAAATTTCAGCTAAATTTGATATTTTTTTTATGTTTTTCTGTAATAATTTTTGAACTGTGAACTTAAATTTTTTTTGTTAGATAAGCTCCAGTTTTGGCTTCATTACTGATTAATCTAATGTTCATTCATTCATTTTCTTTTCGGGTTAGTCCCTTTATTAATCTGGGGTTGCCACAGCGGAATGAACCACTTATCCAGCATATGTTTTACGCAGCGGATGCCCTTCCAGCTGCAACCCATCACTGGGAAACATCCATGCACACTCTTTCACTACGGTCAATTTTAGCATACCCAATTCACCTATAGCGCATGTGTTTGGACTGTGGGGAAAACCAAAGCACCCGGAGGAAACCCACGCCAACACGGGGAGAACATGCAAACTCCACACAGAAATGCCAACTGACCCAGCCGAGGCTCGAACCAGCGACCTTCTTGCTGTGAGGCGATCGTGCTACCCACTATGCCACCGCGTCGCCCCTGATCTAATGTATATGCACAAATATAATATTGTAAAGCATCCTATAGATCTGAGAGCTATAATAAATCAAGAGAAACATAAAAAATATGTAAATTAGTTGAGATTTTGTAGCTTGTTCTTGAATTTAAATGTATTATCTTTCTATTCCTAAAGATGTTCGGTGACCAAACTCTTATTTTAATAAAACAGTTTTGTTTAAATGCACCAACAATGCCTATATTCATTGAGAAATATCTAAAAATGTTCATTTTTAAAAAGAGGTGTGCTCATTTACGCTGAGCACTGTATATAAGATGACTTATATCATGATATGAGATTTCTGTCATATCACAATGCCCATCATGACCTTACAATCATTTCATAAATCAAGAGAAACATAAAAAATATATAATATTGAGTTGATTTTTGTTGTTTTTGCAATAACTTGTGTGAATTTAAATGTATTATCTTTCTATTTCTAAAGATGTTTGGTGACCAAACTCTTTTGTTTAAATGCACCAAAAATTATTGCCTATATTCTCTGAGAAATAGATAAAAATATGCATATTTATGCTGAGCACTGTATATAAGACGACTTATATCGTGATATGTGATTTTTATCATATCACCAAGCCCAACATGACCCTTACAATCACATTACCCAAGTGTAAATTGCACATAATGAGCATATATGAAGTCAAAGATTTGGGAAAACACCCTTCCTCAAGACGCATCCTAATTTTTATTTCCTCCCCCTCCGCGATCTTCCCAGAAAAGCTAGGTTAAGTGCCTGACAAATCGTTATTTCCTATGGCAAGCTCTTTGTGCATTATGCATGTGGCCTGGCATGAATACACAAAGGGGAAAACTCTGAACATAAATAAGGTACGCCGCGTCTTTTGTATTCACGCCATTTGACGGTGCATCCCCTAGAATGAAGCTAATGTATTCTGTCCCCACGTGAACCCTTCTTGATCACAGCTTGATCACTGGCACTATTTGTTCGGGACACAAAAAAACAGTCCCACTGATATAAAATTAATCCACTAATGGCTTTTATCCTTGAGTGGCGGGCGGGAGTGTTAGATCTCGGGATTGCATGGGGATTGGGCTGGATTGTTGGGGTGGGAGCCCATGGGAAATTAGACGCCCTCGGTAAGCCAACAGATCTCAGGCAATTACAGAATGTAGGGGTCCAAATTTTTCTTTTTTTTTGATGCCGTGATGAATTCGACACCCAAACGACTTGGACTGAAACAGGCAGATACTCTGCGTAGTGTATCCTGAATTTGCTGCGCTGTGTTTGAGCTTGACATGAAAAGGAATGTGTAAAGAGAGAGAATGATATATGAGATTTTAGCATGCATACTGTATATATACGGGCAGCTGACGTGACATGCTCAAATACAAACCTTTACTTTTTGACTTTATGTTTTCATACTATGGCTGAATGATGTAGTTTATTGAGTTTAAAGGGGTAGTTCACCCAAACAATGAAATTTTACTAACTATTTACTCTCCCTCAAGTGATTTCAAACCTTTGTGAGTTTCTTTCTTCTGTTGAACTTTAAATAATATATTTTGATGAAAGTTGAAAATCGGTAACCATTTGACTTTCATTGTAGGAATCCCAAACACTATGGAAGTCAATGGTTACAGGTTTTTAGCATTCTTCAAAATGTCTTCTTTTGTGTTCATCAAGTAAAAGATGAGTAAATGATGACAAAATGTTCAGTTTTGAGTGAACTGTGCATTTAAGGCATTTTTCTATGGACAGAGTTCTTGTGCTTTTTATCAAATTTAAGCAACTCTCAATCACTTTTCAGGTGCATTTTTGTTAAATGTGTTATAGTAGTATAGTATAGTATAGTATAGTATAGTATAGTATAGTATAGTACAGTACAGTACAGTACAGTATATAATAGTATAGTATAGTGCATTATAGTATAGTAAAGTATATAATAGTATAGTATAGTGCAGTATAGTATAGTACAGTACAGTATATAATAGTATAGTATAGTGCATTATAGTATAGTAAAGTATATAATAGTATAGTGCATTATAGTATAGTGTATTATAGTATAGTGTAGTGTATTAAGTATAGTATAGTGCATTATAGTATAGTATAGTATAGTGTAATATAGTATAGTATAGTGTATAAT
>CAIGQV010000990.1:1030520-1044245 GCA_903798115.1 Danio jaintianensis
CACACACTATGACATACACACACATGCACACGCACGCACGCACGCACGCACGCACGCACATATTTACATACACACACATACACACGGACTCACACACTCACTCACATAAACACACATGCACTCTTTCTCACACACACGCATGCACACACACACACTCACTCACTCACTTTTTGTCACACACACACTCACATTTATACACACACACATATACACAATCTCGCTCTCTCACACACGCACTCACATTTATACATATACACACACATACACACACACACACACACACACACGCACGCATTGTCACACACACACTCACATTTACACACACACATACACACACACACTCTCTCACACACACACACACACACACACACGCACACACACACACACACGCACACACACATGCACACGCACACCCACACACACACACACTTACATGCACCAGCTGCTCCTGTGTGTCGTACTCTTTGCTGCAGCCCTCCCAGTGGCAGTTGGTTTCATACACAAGCTCCGCCTCCTGCTTACAGTCGTCCATGTCCTCCTTCAGGTCCTGTGCACTGCTCAGGTGCTCCTGCGGGGAACATAAACACTCTTTACTGAACACACAGATAATTGTGTGCATTATTGGTATTTACACACACAGGAGAGATCCCCACCAAAAATTCACAGTGCGTGTGTATGCATATTAATTAGTTCTTAATGTTGTTCTGATAATAATTAATTTGGGTATTAATGTTGCCATCATAACCAATAGTCAACCAAATATCAATGTTTCATGCCATTGTTGGCCCACTGGATTAGTGACCCATGCCATTTTATTGACTTAACACCATTTATTAACTTAATGGCATTAAATGTTGTCATCAGAACCAATAATCAACCAAATATCAACAATTCAAGTCATTGTTGGCCCACTGGAAGAGTGACCCATGCCATTTTATTGACCTAATACCATTTATTTATTTAATGGCATTAAATGTTGCCATCAGAACCAATAATCAACCAAATATCAACGTTTCATGCCACTGTTAAACCGCTGGATGAGTGACCCATGCCGTTACACTCTATATCAGCACTCCTGAACGCTGATCTATTATTTCCTCCTCCAGAACGGCAGCAGGAAGTGCAGACATTAATTGTGGGACACGTGTGTGGTGTTAAGAGCACTGCTGAGGGTAGTGCAGACGCTCTCGGCCGCGCTGCATGCTGACTGCAGCATGTTTATCTCTGCCCTGTGAGCGTCTTCATCAATTCTGCGGCCCCCAGACGCCGCCAGCCGCCGTATTCCCCATGCATCAACCACCAACCCGCCTCACCGCCAAGAGCAGCCGCAGATTTGTCAAAAGATGAGCGGCGCAAGAGAGAGAAAGAGAGAGAGAGAGGGAAAAAACTCTCAGGTGACAATAACGGCCGGCCAATATTTCATTAAAATGAAGTGCTCTGGCACAGTTTACACGGCCGCGGGAGGAGCGCGGAGCCGGAGCCAGTAAAGCTCTTATCAGCTGGAGTTTTTCGTGCAAAGAAGGGGGTCAGGGGACCGATGCAGCTCCCGGGGGCCTCTTGCTCCATCATTGATCAGTACAGAGCGTTTCCCGGAGAAAAGTCCACGCTTTTTCAGAATAACAGGACACATGGGCCATTCACTGTTTCGTTTCGATCTTTTAAAGTTCTGTTTTTACAGCCCTATAGCGAGCACCACGGATAAACCAGAGTACAAGCAATCCCAGAATGCACTGCTGCGGCAGAAAAAGTAGGGACAGCATGAAAAATGCAAATAAAAAAAGAAAGTAGTGATTTCTAAATTTACTTTGACTTGTATTTCAGTGCAGACAATATGAACAAAAAAATATTTGATGTTTTGTCTGGTCAACTTCATTTCATTTGTAAACATACATCCTTTCCTGTCATTCAGACCTGCAACACATTCCAGAAACAGTTCATGTAGACAGGAGCAGTTTAGGGCAGTAATCAGGTAAATTGGTTAAATAATGATGTGATGTGACACAGGTGATGTCAACAGGTGACTGTCATTATGATTTGGTACAAAAGCAGCATCCAAGAAAGGTCTAGTCCTTTAGGAGCAAAGATGGGCTGAGTACCGCCAGTTTGCCAACAAATATGTGAGAAATTGTTGACATGTTTAAAAACAACGTTCCTCAAAGAAAGATGGGAAGACATTTGGATATTTCACCTTCAACAGTGCAAAACATCATTAAAAGATTTAAGGAATCTGGAGGAATATCAGTGTGTAAAGGACAAGAGCGCAAGCCTAAGCTGAACAACCGTGATCTCCGATCCCTCAGGCAGCAGTGATTCAAGAATCCTCATTCATCTATAAGCCATATCACCATATGGGCTCAGGACTACTGCCGAAAACCTTTGACAAGTACCACAATACGTAGTTACATTCACAAACGCCAGTGAAAACTGTACTGTGCCTAAAGGAAGCCCTATGGTAACAGTGTCCAGAAGTGCCGTCGACTTCTCTGGGCTCAGAGGCAACTGGGTTGGACCATCACACAGTGGAAATCTGTATGGTCTGTATGGTCAGATGAATCAGTATTTCAGGTATTTTTTGGGAGAAATGGACACTGTGTGCTCCGGACCAAAGAAGAAAAGGATCATCCAGACTGTTTCCAGCAACAAGTTCAAAAGCCAGGCTTGTCATGGTATGGGGTTGTGTCAGTGCCCTTAAATTACACCTGAAACACTTCATCACTTGGTGTCTTCAGTCCCTAAACCTCTTTTAAGTATTGTGAAAAGGAATGGCAACATTACACAGTGGTAAATGCTTTACTGTTCCAACTTTAAAAAGAAATAATTAGGGTAATTAGGCAAATCATTGTATAACAGTGGTTTGTTTTGTAGATAATCGAAATAAAAAAGGGGGCTAATAATATTGCTTTTATTCTAGCCGAAATAAAATAAATGAGACTTTCTCCAGAAAGAAAAAATATTATAGGAAATACTGTGAGAAATTCTTTGCTCTTTTTAGCATCACTTGGGAAATATTTGAAAAAGAATAAAAATGTACAGGTTTTGTAGGCAAGTCAGCTCAGTATGTTCACTAGGAGTGACAGTGTTGTCTTACTGGTGAGTAGGGTGACACAGGTCGCGGCCCATCCAACTCCGTCTTGACCTTTGACCTCTTGTTGCAGAGTGGGTTGACTGTGCTGCTGACCGCAGACTCTCCATTTGAGTTCTACAGAAAGACAGAGGAAAAAGCCAGTGAGTGAATGTGAAGTCTGAATAACCGCTCAGTGCTGATAGAGTCGATGTGTGCTTATAAACGGCGTGTGGTTCTGGTTGCTCGAATGTGACAGTGTTGCGACCACAGAAACCTGCTTCTCATCTGCTGTTTCTGTCAGACGCTGAGAAACTGCTATTATTACTGTTATTATTTTTTCCCATTTATTTATCTTTTTGAGTTCCATTATGGGAGCTTCATCTTTCTTCCAACAACTTTTAACCTTTAACAGTTTGAAAAAGTAACTTTAATGAACATTTTTAATAGTTTGCAGTGCTATATTGTCTGGGTTGGTGTTGTATTTTACACTACTAAATCCTCATAATAAACTGCCAGTACATTTTCTGATATTTTACAGACTTATTTTAGACTCTAGATATTATTTCTTATACATTATATTATTTCAAACTACTAAAATGTTAATAAAAGTCACTTTGTTAAACTGTAGAGTTGAATTTTCAACATAAAAAGTGGACAGAGCAGAGATCGACATTCCATATTGCAATTCACAACTGTAAATAAATGGAAAACACTTGTGAATCACAAAATACGGGAACTGTTCATTAACAGATATTTTTGATACTAATGAAGACAGCAGAAGTCAATGATTTATTTTAATTATTTAGTCTGACATGTTTACTGTTCCAAAATAAATTTCTTAAAATAAAATATATTGTGTTCAATAGAGAAAAAGTTGTTGTTTTTTGCCCAGACATTTAAAAAGAACATATTTCAGAGCAGTAATCACAATATCGTGATTTTGTGATATTTTTATACAAGGTTATCATACCGTCAGAATCTTATACCGGCCCATGTCTACTGGTTAGCTGTGGTAATGCAGTGTTTTACCTTGGTCTCGGTGTCATTGGTTGTTGGCGTGGGCAGAGTGGACAGACTCAGCGGGTGTCTGCTGGAGAATGTTGGTGACGGCTGAATAAGCGGCGGCGTGTGTCCGAACGCACTGAGGCCTCGCTGCTGGGTCAACAGCTGCTGATACGCCACTGGATTAATGGAGTGTGGGAACGGGAACGAAGGACTGCAACACAACAGCAAGACATGGGAATGTGCTGTATGAGCAGACACGCAAAGTGCATCCAAAATCACAAACGTTATTTTGTAGAATAAATAGTATAAGTAGTGCATTCACACTGAAAATAAAAAGTGATCTGCTTTCAGTTACATAACATATTTAATTTCATGTAGTAAATCGAAACTCTGTGTTTTGATACCAGGAACTGCTTGCTTCTAATTAAAAAGAAGAAATCTGTGTTTTTGGAAAAGACAAAGTCAGAATTTCATACAATTTGGCACGCTCTGATATCAAAACAATCTGACATTATCCACCAAATAACAGAATTTTTCACCAAAAGGTGGCACTTTAATTTAAACAAGTTCACCCCAAAACAACTGAATCTGGAAGTTCTCCAGGAACTTTTTTGCTTGAGAAATATTGCAAAAATGGCAGCTTATATATATTTTATTTTAACAATTGGATTTACAAATATACATATAGGGCTGCACGGTGGCCTCACAGCAAGAAGGTCGCTGGTTCGAGCCTCGGCTGGGTCAGTTGGCGTTTCTGTGTGGAGTTTGCATGTTCTCCCCGTGTTGGCGTGGGTTTCCTCCGGGTGCTCCGGTTTTCCCCACAAGTCCAAAGACATGTGGTATAGGTGAATTGGGTAAGCTAAATTGTCCGTAGTGTATGTGTGTGAATGAGTGTGTATGGATGTTTCCCAGTGATGGGTTGCAGCTGGAAGGGCATCCGCTGCGTAAAACATACGCTGGATAGGTTGGCGGTTCATTCTGCTGTGGCGACCCCAGATTAATAAAGGGACTAAGCCGAAAAGAAAATGAATGAACGAAAATATACATATATATTCAAATATATTATATATACAATTATGGCCATATATGAACACATATAAAATTTGCTAAAACATTTAAACATACGTATATGTACATATTTGTAATTCCAGTGGTTGAAAAAAAATGCAAGTGGCCATTTTTGCAATATTTTGAACATCGCTTATATATGCGAAATTGATATAAGAACTGGTATGTCATATATGAAATTTGTATATATTGCATATACATATGTCAGATTTCTATGTGGGTAGCAACTGTTAAACTTCATCTTGGAAACAATTCCATTTGGGATGACGCTAAATTTGTACACTGCATGGTTGAGTGTATACTGTGAGTGCATAGTGTGTCTTTTGGGATGCAACTTCAGTCATCTGCTTATTCCAGTTTGTACCTGATGCCTCCGACTGACAGGTGTCCATAGGAGCTGCTGGCGGCCGAACTGGAGCGCGAGTTGTTGATGTAGGCCACCAGAGAGTTGGGGGACGTCCGGATCATGGTCTGCAGGTCAATGCTGGCATCTGAGAGAGGAGAGATGGACAGCGCTCGCTTACGACTCAACCTGGGCGTCATACGAGGACTGGGAAACCGGGACACTGGGGAACATGCAAATAAATAATGCTTTTTAGTGTACACATTTGAGAACGTCACGAAATTGCAGTTTGACACCACACAACATCATACATTGTCTGTTAATTTCCTGAGAACTAAATTTTGCTATATTTATGTGAAGAAATCTGGGGTTTTGGACAAGACAGCATCTGATCTTCACCAAATTTGGCACAAATACAGACCATGCTAATCTAAGTACATGCACCAAATTTCAACAATAACAATCACTAGGTGGCACTACAACTAAATGAAACATTAAATCTTTAACTGTGGTTATTTACATAAAAATAAACCCCCAAAATCTGCATCTTTAGTTTCAGGACTTTACATATATATTAACATGATCTCAAAACTGTAGCATTGATCAAATTTATGCCCCAAACACAACTGAATCTGAAAATTTCACAGGACTTTTTGTCAGTTGTAAAAGAAAATTCTATACTTTTTCCAATCAGTTTTGTTGCTTGTATTGACATGAAAGCAATATTAAGTTTACTTACTTCTTGCTGTTCTTAGTATTGGTCTCAGTGTTAATGCAAATGATTCCAAGTATTTATTTGGAAATATATTTAATTTATATACATTATATATTTTGTAAAATATATATATATATATATATATTTTTTTAATTGTATGTAATACTAAGTTACAGTCTTTTTGGTATGTATACTCCTGACAGTGACCAAACAGCTAAGATAAACAGCAGTTTACCCTCGGATGACATGATCAATACTTCTGTTTGATTCTCTTTGGTTCGCTCAGGCGTGACATTTCCAGTTCTGTCCACTGCAGAGCTATTTACAGAGCCTTGCGAGTGTGTGTGTGTGTGTGTGTGTGTGTGTGTGTGTGTGTGTGTGTGTGAGTGTGTGTAGCCTAACAGCATGATTGATGCTCTCACACACCCTCTGCGACACACGGCTCTGCAGGATAGAGCCAGACCCCATCAATAAGTGCTCAAGATTGATTTCTGGTGGAAAACCGAATATACTGTACGTGGATAACATGACTTTACTCTGAAAATGAGATGGTAACAATGTCACAACAAAGTTTGTGAAAAAACAGATAAAATACTGTTTTAAAAAAAAAATATATCATATTATTTATTAAAAAAAATGTTTCGGCATTCGGTTTTTGGGTTGCAGCTGCTGGAAGGGCATCCGCTGCGTAAAACATATGCAGGAATATTTGGCAGTTCATTCCACTGTGGTGACCCCTGATAAATCAGGGACTAAGCCAAAGGAAAATGAATGAATAAAATATTTTAAAACAATTTTACGTAAAGCAAAATACTAAAATATTACACTAAAATGTTTTATAACATTATTGAAAGTATTCTGAAATTTGAGATTAACGTATCTTCTTTTGTTAAAGGGTGATTAGAATCAGATAAAAAAAAAAAAAAAGCGGTTAGGTGAACTGTCTTAATCGTCTCAATCTCAAACTCAACATGACCTCATTTTGATTTGATTCTGGATAATTAATCCTTGCCAATAAATTACCGTAATTACCTAGATTACAATCAAACTATTGCAGACTTGACTTTGTTTAATGAGGGTAATTTACAGAACCGACTCTGTCTCAAAAAAGGAATGTATGTGAATAATAAGCGTGTGTTGGTGTGTCTACGGCTTATAAATGTTTTTGGAACATCAGCTAGTCTTGAAAACACACTTTCTGGGCAGTGTGTTATCATTAAGGTTGAGTAGAGTGTGTTTCAGACGTAAGACGCAGGAAACAGTGTGCTATTTCAGTGGAGAATAACTGAGACAACTGCAGAAAACTCAACAGGTGCTAAGCATTATGGACTCTGTGTGTGTATGTGTGTGTGTGTGTGTGTGTGTGTGTGTGTGTGTGTGTGTGTGTGTCTGTGTGCGTGTGTGTGCGTGTGTGTGAGTGTGTGATTAGAGTTTGTATCCAGAGACTCTGGCAACCGGACGTCCATAATGATTTCATCACGTGCAGTGCCAACACAAGCAGGATTACACAAATCATTTCTTTGTGTGTGTGAGTGCGTGTGTGTATGTGTGTGTGGACTCATTCCCCACAGACCACAGCACTAATAAATAATCTCTCAGCTTTGTTGCCATGAGGGTCATTACTCTTAGCATGAGCTAATGGTTTGCTGTCATGTTCAGGCATTTGCAGGAGCTCCTAACACGTCTTTAGCACTAAGAGCCGCCTCAGGACCCAAATCCAGAGAGAACAGATTCAACAAATACAAAAGACAAAGAACAACAAACATAGAACTCAATGAAAACCAACCATGACATTTTTTGAGCTACTGATCTGTGACCAAACGCAGACACTGCATGTGTTTTTGGTGGAATTTGCATGGTTTTAATGGCAGATCGTCAGTAGCGCTCCGTGATGGCAGAGACATTTGTCTCTGTTACACCTTCACCTCAGCGGAAATGAATTTATTAATGTGATCTTGCCACCTCTTAGAGGACATACCTGCTTTTAGATGCATATCGCACATATCCGAGTATGTGGTTCCACATAAAATGTCATATATCAAACACTATATGTTTGCGTTTGGATGCTGCTACATTCAACGGCTTTTTGGATGTGACAATGTATGAACTTAACAAAATTTGGCACATATGAACACCACAATAATCTGAGGTCACGCACCAAATTTCAGCAATTTCCACAAATAGGATGTGCTATAACTCAAAACTGTAAATGTGATCCATTTTATCACAAAACATCTTCATCCATAGGACTTTCTACATTATAATGTGATCCTGGCAAACTTCAGAGAACATTCCTGCCTCCAGATGCACTGTCTACACTGAAATATATAGTAAATATAATATATAATATAGTAACACTGTACACTGTAAATATAATATATAGTATAGCACACTGAAATAATATAGTAAATTGTTTTGACTCTGTTTGATTTTGCATGTTGTTAAATCTGGATTTTTGGATGTTACAATGTCTGAACTTCACAAAAACTTCACCATGACCATCTGACAAGATGCACAAAATTTCAGCATTTTCTATTAATAGGTGGATAACTTAATGAATAAATATTATAGAAACAGAATAACTTTAGAGTTAAACAGTTGAGTTTTACCATTTCTGAACCCATTCAGCTGATCTTCGGGTCTGTTATAGGGAACAGTTTTAGCATAGCTTGACAGAAAATGAAAAATTTGTTTTTTATTTTATAGGTCAATATGGCTATGAACTATCTGCTTGTTAAGTCGTGACGTATCGGTGACTGTTTCCAGGTCATTTATGCCCACTTTTTGGTCATATCACACATTAAAGTGAATTTTATTAAAGAAATCATAGTGTACTCATCATCCTCTGGGCTTGCTGCATCACAAATACCAAAATTTTAACAGTTTACAAAAAATTAATCTCTTTCTGGCCATCTGATATTAGGCATGGATATATCTATTGCGATCACAATTTTTGAAAGTATTACATCGCTTTGTAAATGTTTATTATTACCATTTGTTGAGTCTCCCCATACAGTTTGATAGAGCGCTTGCACCCGGAAGCCGCTTGGCATGACGTCACACTTAACAAGCGGATACTCTCATTCTGGCGTAATAGTCAAGAAACTTTGCTATAGTTCCTAGCCATATCAAAAAATAGCAGCTCCTCATTGTCCGTCAGTCTTAGCACACAATGTAACTAGAGAAGAGTCAAGCTTTAAATATAGGAAAATTATCAAAACTATTTGGTCATTTTTTGAGCGCATGACTCAAATTAGACTAATGGTCTAATCTGATTCAGTGATCTATGCTGAGCTGAGCTAAAAGTGCTCCCACCAGACCTATAGATTGGCTGAATGTACTCAAAAATTGCTAAACTAAACTGTTTAAATAAAGTCTCAAAACTGTAATTGTGTTCAAGATTACACTGGAAAGCAACTTCCATAATCTGCAACATCCATAATACTTCATACTGAGCTGATGTCTTCCAATTTCCCAATACCTAAATGTGCAGCTTATTACATTATTGTTGATAGTTACAGTAACTCTGACTTCTTCATTATTTTCATATAGATTAGAGTTGGCTGCTTTTGGCTAATCGTGACTGAACGGCCGAGGAAAATAAAGTGTTTTCAAACTCTGAAGTTGTCTTTTAACGCTTTCTCGCTGTCTTTGCCCGACTTATCGTATCTCTTATTCTCTTTCTGTCTGTCTTTGTAACTGACTCACGCTGTTTCCCGTCAAAGCGCGGCCTCCAAACACATCTGTGTAAAAGCTGTCGGGACTCCGGATGGGACGCGGATCAAAGCCAGATGGAGTTAACTCAGCTAAATGAGCTATTCATTCATGTTGCTTCAGTAAAGCCTGAGATCTGCACAGAAACACACGCCCGGACGGCACGCTCAAGTGTTTGTTTTTCATCTCAAATTGTTTGAAGAGACGCTAGAGCAAATGTTTATTCTGCAGAGACCTACTGTACATCACCATGTGTTTGTTTGAAATAACACCTCTGTCTCTCTCTGGAGCATTAGTCACAGTGTCCTGGTATTTTTACTCTGACTGAACAGCACAAGCGTCTTAAATAAATACTACATAACAATCAGATGCTTCAGTAACTCTGAATCAGATACAGAAATTCCAAAAGCAATCAATCAGGAGTCATGATAGCTTGACAAATGCTCTTTTCAAAAGCAGGCATAAAGTGCAATCTGTCCACAATGAACATGCGATTTCTTCAAGATACACAGCATAATATATAGAAATCATATACAGTATTATAGAATTTATTTACATTTTTTACAATTAATTATTCTATTTTTGTGATTATTATTTTTTTTATATATATTTTCGATTTGTATTTAGTTTTTAAAAAATATCTGCTTGGTCTAGTTCTACTGAATCACCTTGTGACTCTTTAAATAAAGATGGCTCTAAGTTCAAACACTTGGCATTGGTCAACATGTGACCAATATATATATATATATATATAATTATTTTTTAGGGGTTTTTCACCTTTAATTGGAAAGGACAGTGGAGGTTACAGACAGGAAAGTATTGGGAGCAGAGAAAGGGGAAGAGTCAGCAAAGGACCTCGAGCCAGGAATCAAACTTGGGTCGCCATGAGCACCATGGTGCTATATTTCAGCGCACTTAACCACTAAGCTATTGGCGCCGCCCAAAATATTGTCTTTTTTCAGTAAATTGCTTGTCACTTTCTATCTTGCTTGTGTCTTTTTGATTTTTGACAGACTTTTCTTCAGTTATTTCACTCTTTTGGTCTTTGATTTTTTGGTCTACACTCCTATTGGATTGTTTGGAAGTCGCAGTGAGTCTTTGATTGCTTTTTTAAAGAAATCAAGCAATGAACTAAGCTGTTCAATTGGTTGGTTGAAGCAAAATACTTCATTTTTACTCATCCAACTTCACATTTTTATATAGTATAAAATTTAATATCATAATATAATAATATAATAAACAACATAATATCATAAAATTTCACTTTAATGCAATGTATTGATGGCTTTGCGTATGGCTGCATTCACAAACAAATCGGACTTTTTGAAAGTGACAAAGTCTGAGCTTCACTAAATTTGGCACAAATGAACAACATGACAGTTTGAGATGACGCACCAAATTTCATCAGTTTTCACCAACAGGTGGCGCTATAACTTAATGTTATATATTAATGTAACATCTCAAAACTGTAACCATACTCCAAAAAAGAACAATATTTTCAAAATCCAAAAGACTTAATACTGAATTTTGCTAACTGCAGTAATGTTTACCATAGGGCAGTGCAATATGACTATATACAGTCAAGCTCGAAATTATTCCTACCCCTGGCAAACTCTGACTTAAAATTACTTTTATTCAACCAGCAAGTTTTTTTTGGACCCAAAATGACACCGGCTTCTGCCAAAAGATAATAAGACCACTTACACGAGGCCTCATTGTGGAAAATAATTTTTCTCAGCTGTTATTTACATTTGAACAAAAACTTTAAGTCAGAATTTGGCAGGGGTATTAATAATTTTGGACTTGGCTGTATATCGTATGGACAAAATAAAAAGTCTATTCTTTCATATTATGCTCTATCATTTCATTTGTGTTTCTTTACAGTAATACTGTTTCATAATTTATACGAGCGCAATACTACATACCATTACAGGGATGCAGACAGAAAAATGAATAACAGTGTTGTGAGAAAGTAGCAATCTTAAAAATACAACGTTTACATTTTGCATTTTATTTAACAATTTTTTTATTTGTATTTTTTTAAATATATATTTTATTAATATTTATTTTATATTTCTACATTTTTAATCAAACATTTGCCCTGAAGTTCTAAATAAAGGGAGAAATGTGATCACATATGAATGAGCACAATTCTGACTGTATACTCATTCATTCATTCATTCATTTTCTTTTCGGCTTAGTCCCTTTATTCATCAGGGGTCGCCACAGCGGAATGAACCGCCAACTTATCCAGCATATGTTTTACGCAGCAGATGCCCTTCCAGCTACAACCCAACACTGGGAAATGACTGTATACTTTCAATGTAAAAAATAAGTAAAAAAAAAAAAATATATATATATTTTTATACGTGGTCTATATAGACTATTAACGCGTAGACTACTAATTGACTGAATTTAAAGAAATTATATATATATCATTATCAGGATATAAGATGACTAATATCATTATTTGAGATTTTTGTCATATTGCCTAGCCCTAGTTTACCACATTTCCAACCTAAATAGATACTAATTGGTGTTGCTTATTTAAATATTTTTTGATGGTTCATTGTTTATACAGTTGCATTTTATACATCTTGGACTGCTACTAAAATAACCCTGGTCCTAACAGCTAACTTCCCCTTTTAAGGTGACTTAGGAAGTGCCAGATGACAAATAAACGTCACCCGTGTGAAGCTTCTCGCCAGTGTTTAGAGAGCGTCAGCTGCGAGCGGAAGCTGAACAAGTAGTTTATTTATTTTACTGCCTGCCTGTTTAAAGACTCTTAGAAGCCAGACATACAGTCTACAAGTCAAAATTATTTGCCCTCCAGTAATTTTTCAACACATTTTTCAACATAAGTTTTAATTTCTAAGAACTAATTTGTTTTGTCTTTGCCATAATGACTGTACATAATATTTTACTAGTTATTTTGCAAGACACTAGTATTCAGCTTACAGTACAGTTTAAACTTGGTTAATAATGGTAATTAGGAAAGTCATTGGACAAAAATGTAGACAATCTGAAGAAAAAAAAAAAAAATAGGGGGCTAAAAATATTAACCTTAAAATTTACCTTAAAAAATATATAAACTGCATTCATTCCAGTCAAACTAAAAGAAATAAGACTTTCTCCAGAAGAACAAATATTATAGGAAATACTGTGAAAATGTCCTTGGTCTGTTAAATGGCACATGGGAAATATTTGAAAAAGAATACAAATTGCAACTGCATGCATACAATTGTATTATCCTGAAACTGAAGGTTTGATTCTCACCGTCCACTGATGTGAAGTACTCTGGCAGGTGAGCGGCGGCTCCGGCTCCCTGCATCAGTAGTTCTCCATACGGGTTCCTATGGCCGGCCATTAGGTGGTAATAATCCGCTGGAGAGGCACCGGGAGGAGGAGGAGGAAGACCAAACAACCCTCGCTCCTTCAAGTGCTCGTGGGCCACTGTTATGGACACACACACAGAGACGATGGCGTTAGAAGACACATATGGTTAGTTAAGGAACAAACACTATTGAAGAACATGGACGAGCAAACACTATTTATACACACATACACCTATTTATTTTTATTTAGCAACACTAAAAACTAAATCCTCATGTTGGCCATATGAAAAAAATACTATAGTAGTAAATATAGTAAATGATATAGTAAATAGTAAGGTTTTTTAACTGTGAAGTGCTTGAATTGATCTGTTGTTGTAATTCAATAGTTGCTATGGTAACACAATAACTATAGTAATTGATCTGTTGTTGTAATTCAATAGTTGCTATGGTAACACAATAACTATAGTAATTGATCTGTTGT
>CAIGQV010000990.1:1091172-1101845 GCA_903798115.1 Danio jaintianensis
GCTCCTCCTAAATGACTGATAGCTCCTCCTTAAATGACTGATAGCTCTGATGGAGATAGAGATGGAGAAAATAACTGCAATTGGATTTATTGCCCAAAGTGAAAATAGGTGAAAAGTTGTACAGTGTATAATATATATAGTGTCTAATATATGCAGTTGTACAATATATAAATGATGAACCTAAAGGGGAGAGGAGGTAGTTAGAGGTGCTTAAATAAAAACTAAAAGATTAAACAGAAATTAGGGAAAAAAATATAAAAGAATTTAAATTTAATAGGAGGGCAAATAATTCTGACTTCAACTGTATATACTCAGTGGACAGAGACACACACACACATGCACGCACGCACGCATACACACACAGTCTCTGCAGTCTGTTAAAAGTGTCCAGCGAGAGCTTCATTTAGCGAAGTATGAGTGTATGAGGATCCACACACACACACACACACACACACACACATTATTCTCTGCCAGCGAGTGACCCCAGGGTCCCGAGAGTTACGGTGAGGCCCCGACGCCGTCAATTATTCACTGTCGGCGCCGCTGATAAAGAAAACCCTCCTTATCACTAACCGGACACTCTTAAAAACTATTTACAGGACGGGCCCGCGAGCGCTGAATAATGCAGCTCTTCAACATAACACACAGCTGATTTCAGATAATACACCTGTTTTTATGAGCTTATATTAATCACAACCATCACGCTCCTGCAAGATGTATTACGCTGCTCAGAAACTCTATTTTCTCTTTAAAAATAAATAAATACGTTTTCATTTCTAAAGTTTCTGTTTTCGTTTTATTTACATTTTCAGTAATTTGGTATAGTGGGTTGTGATTATTATATTATGTATTCTGTTTTTTTTTTTCAATTACATCTATACAGTTTTATTATTATTCATTCATTCATTCATTTTCTTTTCTGCTTAGTCCCTTTATTAATCCCATCACTGGGAAACACCCACACACTCCCATTCACACACATACACTATGGACAATTTAGCTTACATAATTCCCCTAAAGCGCATGTCTTTGGACTTGAACGCCAACTTGAACCAGCGACCTTCTTGCTGTGAGGAGACAGTGCTACCCACTGCACCACTGTGTCGCCCTTTATTATTATAATTATTTTAATTTATGTTTGAGGCGACATGGTGGCACAGTGGTTCGCACTGTGGCCTCACAGCAAGAAGGCCGCTGGTTCGAGCCTCGGCTGGGTCAGTTGGCATTCCTGTGTGGAGTTTGCATGTTCTGCCCATGTTGGCGTGGGTTTCCTCCAGGTGCTCCGGTTTCCCCTACAGTCCAAACACATGCGCTATAGGGGAATTTGGTAAGCTAAATTGTCTGTAGTGTATGTGTGTGAATGGGTGTGTATGGGTGTTTCCCAGTGATGGGTTGCAGCAGGAAGGGCATCCACTGCGTAAAACATATGCTGGATAAGTTGGCAGTTCATTCCACTGTGGCGACCCCAGATTAATAAAGGGACTAAACTGAAAAGAAAATTAATAAATGAATAAATAATAGTAATATAACAGTGCTCTAGAAAATGATAATTTCGTATTATAAAGAAACGAAATCAATGAATTGAATTAAAACAATATTAAGAAACTAAAATTTTAAGTAAAAAAACGAATTTTCAGGAGACATGACGTTTTTAAAAAAGATCAAAATAATAAAAATGAAAAAAACACAACAAAATGATTAAAACTTTACCTAAAATTATTTAAAAATAAATAGATAATTCAATTAATTCTAATATAACACTGCTCTAGAAATTAAATTGATAATGTCACTAATATAAAGAAACAAAATCAAAACTTTGAATTAAAAAATAATATTAAAAAAAAATAAATCCATGAGACATGATGGTACTAAAAAAGATCAAATTAATATAAATGAGAAAAATGCAACTAAATAATTAAAACTTTACCTAAAACTATAAATAAATAAATAAATAAATGAATGAATGATACTAATTTAACACTGCTCTAGCAATTGCTAATTTATCTATTGACACAGAAATTCAATCAAAACTTTGAATTAAAAATAACACAAAAAAAAACAGAAAACTTAAGTAAAAAAAATTAAATACAAATTTTCAGGAGACAAAAACATAAATTAATACAAACGAGAAAAACACAACAAAATAATTAAAACTTTACCTAAAATTACAAAAATATATATATAAATAAATAATTCAAATGATACTAATACAACAAAGCTTTACTTGTCAGGTGTTTGTTCCGTTTTCGTCATGTGCTCCTTTGTTCTGTTTCCTATTGATTGTTTTCACCTGTGTGTCATTATCCCGTGTGTGTATATCTACCCCTTAGTCTGTCTCCTTCATGGTCCAGTATTGTATTGCCACAACGTGTTGTCCATGTTCCTGTGTCTCCGTCTTCCCGTGTCTCCATCTGCCAGTGAGTGTTTGTTAATAAATCTTCGTGTTTGATAACTTCCGTGTATTCCTGAGCCTTTGTGAGTAAACAACCGTGACAATACTCATATTCATTCATTCATTTTCCTACGGCTTAGTCCTTTATTTATCAGAGGTCGCCACAGCGGAATGAACCGCCAACTATTCCAGCATATGTTTTACGCAGCAGATGCCCTTCCGGCTGCAACCCAGTACTGGGAAACACCCATACACACTCATTCACACACACAATCATACACTACGGCCAATTTAGTTCATCAATTCCCCTATAGCGCATGTGTTTGGACTGTGGGGGAAACCGGAGCACCCGGAGAAAACCCACACCAACACGGGGAGAACATGGAAACTCCACACAGAAACACCAACTGACCCAGCCGGGACTCGAACTAGCAACCTTCTGTCTGTGTGGCCACAGTGCCCCCCATGCTATATTCCTATAATATAGTATATTGCTAATTTCACTATTTTAAAGAAACACAATCAAAACTTTGAATTAAAAATAATATATAATAAAAAACAGAAGTTTTTAATAAATAAATACATTTCCAGGAGACATGAGATGCTATTTAACAAGAAACGTAGAAGATAATATGATCAAATGCAATCATCTCCAGTAATGTCCCACATTAGTTTGTGTGGTTATATTGGCGTTTGGTTTAGACTCGCTCAATCAGACTCCACATAAATCAATGGGCTTCAGTTTGCATGCACAGAAATGAGTGTTTAGGTCTGGGTTGTTTGCGTTTGACCCTGCAGGGTTGTCTGTAAAGATGTTAAGCTTTGTGCCGGTTTCCCTCAGGACTGAGCAACTCAGCAGAAAACACAGCAGCGGCTCGTACTCTGACCATCCATCAGCACACACACACACAAACACACGCACGCATATGCACACACACACACACGCGCACACGCACGCACACACACACACACACATACACACTCACACAGCGCAAACACACTGCACTCACAGCAGCATGATGTATGTCCAGAGTCACCGCTTACAGTTAATCAAGACATTACCCGCAGGCCTGTGTACGCAACACACACTGTGCGCACACACACACATACGCACACACACACACACACACACACACACACACACAAACACACTTTTACTTTATTTATTTATTTATTTATTTTCAACTGAATGAAGTATTAATAGTTAATATTCTATATAATTAATAGTTAATATTTAGCATTCTCATTAATAGTTAAACATTTTAAACGATAGTTAAAGATTCTAAATAATAGTTACTATTATTAATATTAATACAAAAAATTCTAAATAATAGTTAAAACCTTTCAAATTAATCTAATATTATAGTTTGCAATCAGGAGTCCCATATTTACTGTATATTAGGTTACTTATTTCATATGTTGTAGGGTTTCCAATCTTTTGCTGTTTGGATTGTTTTGCTGATTGTTTATGTTAATAAATATTTATGTTACATCTTCTTAAAAGCTACGATTTGTATTTAAATATGGACCGTAACATATATTTTAAGAAATGCTGGGTTATTTTTTAACCCAAATTGGGTAAAATATGGACAAACCCAAACCATGGGTTAATTTTTTTTCCTATAAGTTTAATTTAAAAACATTAACCAAGCAGTTGGTTAAGTCCATATTATTCCCAGTAATAAAAAATAACACAGCATTTTTAGAGTGTAATTGGGGGCTCGTCCGGGATATGAACCGTAACAATAATGTTATATTAGTGTTTTAAATGTAATATTCATTCATTCATTCATTCTTTCTTTCATTCATTCTCCTCCACCTTAGGAGAAAAAACAACCCTTGATAAGTAAGGGATAAGGGTTCAAGGGTTGTTTTTTCTCAAAATAAAACGACTTTAATCTTACAAAATGTAAAAAAAAATGTTACGAAACATTCATTCATTCATTTTCCTTCAGCTTAGTCCCTTTATTAATCTGGGGTCGCCACAGCGGAATGAACCGCCAACTTATCCAGCATATGTTTTACACAGCGGATGCCCTTCCAGCTGCAACACCCATACACACTCATTCACACACACACACACACACACACACACACACACACACACACACACACACACACACACACACACACACACACACACACACACTACAGCCAATTTAGTTAATCAATTCCCCTATAGCGCATGTGTTTGGATTGTGGGGGAAACCGGAGCACCCGGAGAAAACCCACGCCAACACGGGGAGAACATGTAATATTTTGAATTTAAAAAATGCTTGTGTACAGTACAAATTTATTAGACCATCCATCTATCGTATAAAAAAACTAATACAAAACCCCCCTAAAATACTAAATACGAAAAAATGTTTTTAAAACTTGTTTAATCTGTAGCTTATTGTTATTTATTAAATGAATTTAAACATTCGAATAATAAAAAATTATAATAATAATCTTAATTACTCACGATTTTTCAGCAGCAGACTAGTATTAAAATAAGCTTTGATATGGGCTGATTTTGGTGCGTGGTGCTTTTTGATTGGTCATTTTGTGCTTCAAAAGTAAAGACTAAGGTTATGAATACACTAAATTTTCTTTATTAAACATTACATTAGATGACTTTCCTTATTCCTTTATTTCTGGTGGGTTTCTGGGTCATTCAAACCACCCAAACCGCCACCTGGAATAGTGGGATATTTTGCACCAAAGTTTGCATTCTCACTTCTGCAAAAAAGTAGAAAAAAAAGAATAATTGCCCTATTGAATAAATGAATAATACCAGAGGAATCTGCAATTCAGATGAATATAAGACACTAGAAAAGCTGCTCCTTATGGCCATTTTTCAAGATGCATGCGTGCATTTGAATGCATTAAATAAAGGCAGCGTGCTGCAGTGTGCAAACACATTATTCAACCACTTCACTGTACACTAATAATGTTTGCTCACCACAAAATATCTCATTAGTTCATATTTACAAAAAACATAATACAAGCAAAAATGTTTGTTTACTGTTTTTCTTAAACTAAAAATCTTGCCTTTATAAAAATAAATGTAAACAAATTTCAAAATCAGCAGTTGTACAACATTAGTTTATGCACAATAAAAATTATTTTTTAACATATTTGCTATTTTTGCATCAATTTTATTGAAGAATTGTCTCTAAAGAACTTTCAAAATCAACAGTTGTATAACATTATTATTATTATTATTATTATTATTATTATTACTACACTATGAACAAGTAAAACGGTAAATGTTGCAAAAAAAAATCTGTTTTTCTTAAATCAAGAATGTTAGATGTCATTCATTCATTCATTCATTTTCTTTTCGGCTTAGTCCCTTTATTAATCAGGGGTCGCCACAGCGGAATGAACCATCAATTTATCCAGCATATGTTTTACACAGCGGATGCCCTTCCAGCTGCAAGCCAACAATAGGAAACACCCATACACTCTTGTATTCACACTCATACACTACGGCCAATTTAGCTTATTCAATTCCCCTATACCGCATGTCCTTGGACTGTGGGGGAAACCAGAGCACCAGGAGGAAACCCACGCCAACACGGGGAGAACATGCAAACTCCACACAGAAACACCAACTGACTCAGCCGAGGCTCGAACCAGCGACCTTCTTGTTGTGAGGCGATCGTGCTACCCACTGCGCCACCGTGACGCCGAATGTTAAATGTAGCAAATTTTAAAATAAAGTTGTACAACATTAGCTAATGCGCAAAAAATCTTGCTTTTAAATATATTTGCGAATTTTTGCACCAAATATATTGAACAATTTTCTCTGAAGAATTTTCAAATTGTTTAATATTAATTTATTATTAAAATTAATATTACATTCTGATCAAGCAAAAACATATTTTAATTGGCTTATATTAAACAAAGGTTGGCAACACGGTGGCACAGTGGGTAGCATGATCGCCTCACAGCAAGAAGGTCGCTGGTTCGAGCCCCGGCTGGGTCAGTTGGCGTTTCTGTGTGGAGTTTGCATGTTCTCCCCGTGTTGGTGTGGGTTTTCTCCGGGTGCTCCGGTTTCCCCCACAGTCCAAACACATGCGCTATAGGGGAAATGAATAAACTAAATTGCCCGTAGTGTATGAGTGTGAATGCAAGGGCGGATGGGTGTTTCCCAGTGATGGGTTGCAGCTGGAAGGGCATCTGCTGAGTAAAACATATACTGGATAAGTTGGCGGTTCATTCCACTGTGGCGACCCCAGATTAATAAAGGGACTAAGCCGAAAAGAAAATGAATAAATGAATAAACAAAGGTTAATATATGCTTTAAACGTGTCACTGCTCTGAAACAATAATTATTGTAAAAAGCACTATACAAATAAACATTCATCACAAAATGTTATTTTGTTTAAAGTCTTTTTGTCTTGTTTTTTTTTTTTTTTGATTACCAAAACAAAACAAAACATTTAGTGGATTAATTATGGACAAATGAATTAATCACCTAAAGAATAATAATGTGCGCTAGCAAAATAAACATTGTAAATTTTGCCACTCATCAATATCAGATCCAAAGCAATGGACCAATCAAAAGAACTTGGAGGCGGGACAAATTCCGCAAGCTTCTTTTTACAGTAGCAAGTTGGCATGGCAACTGTGCTATTTGATTGCAACATGGGGTAGGAAGCGCTTTTTAAGTCAACCGGAAGTTGCTGAGACTTTTATTTCAGTATGTTGATGCTCTTCTAACTGAAACGGAATATTGAGTAGGGGGCGGAGCTTTTTTAGTGCATCATTCCCTCATAGCAATCTAACAGTAAGAGTGGCATGGCTAAAGTTATTGATATACAGTTGCTATGGAAACCCCTCAGGTTGACGCCAATACAACGAGCCAATCCAAACACAGAAGCAGATGCTCAGACTTAAAAACATACATTTCAAATTTGCCGCTCATCAATGTCAGTTCCAAAGCAGTGGACCAAATCAGAAAGAACTCGAAGGCAGGGAAAATGTCGCAAGCTTCTGTTTACATGTTTAGGTTGGCATTACTACTGTTTTATTTGATGGCAACATGGCGCTTTTTAAAGTCTGTGTGAATTGAAAGTTGCTGAGACTTTTATTTCAGTATGTTGATGTACTTCCAACTAAAACTGAATATTGAGTAGGGGGCGGGGCTTTCTTTTTGCGCATCAATCCTTCATAGCAAAGCTAACGGTAAGATGCTCAGATTTTAAATGACAAACTTTTTTCAGTGGATTAATATGCACAAATTAATTATCCACCTAAAGAATAACAATATGTGCTAGCAAAATAAACATTGCAAATTTGCCACTCATCACTGTCAGTTCCAAAGCAGTGGACCAATCAGAAGAACTCGGAGGTGGGGCAAGTGAGGTGGGGCAAGCTTCTGTTTACAGTAACATGGCATGGCAAAAATGTTTCATGTTTATTATGAATTATATTATTTATTATTAATAATATTTCATGTTAACATGGCAGAGAAAGTTTTTCTTTTAATTATTCCCGAGCTTCGTGTCTTGTATTTTACGACGCAACATGGATGGCCCCGAGAATATTTCAGTGACAAATACTGTATTGTTAGCTGATATAAAGTGAAGTGTTCAGGGGTTTCTCCTCCTCTAAATGTGCTCTACGTCCAGTAAAAACACTCGGACACCTGCTCGCATTTTAATTGAATCCAGCCATTGTTTTCCCTTTTAAATCAGGTGAGCTCCACATTTCCATAGAGCCCTATGAGAGAGAGAGCGGCCCCAGGCCCCGCACACAAAACAAATGACCAGCTTGTGTGATAAATGGTTCTATTAGCAATCCAGATTGTGAAAGTCAGATAGAAGCGGCCGAGGCGAGCGCCGGCACATTTATTTCCCCCTCCGCACACAAATAGCTTGTTTTTTTTTATTTTTTATGTGTAAGTAACATATTAAAAGTGTGCATTAGGCATGTTGTCTGCCGGAGAGGGATAAATAACGGAGGACAGGGCGTATAAAGCTGCGCTGGTTTTAATAGTGTGCGTGTCTCGGTGGTGGGCAAATGCTGACCGTAAAGCGCAGGATAAAAGACGGGTTCCGGGTTCAAGGACCTGCATATTCACTTATCAGAGTCTTATAAAGCGCATTAAAGTCTGGAGTAATTGGTGTGTCACGGAGAGCCAGCTAACAGCTGAGGCTCCGCTGATAAAATACTGCGGTTATTTACTGTAACTCTATTCAGAAACACTGACGGCTTCACGCACATCCAGAATGAGGAAATATTGCTTTGGTTGAGCTGCTTAAAGGGACAGTTCACACTAAAATTCATAATTACTCATTGTTTACTCTCGCTCAGTGTTACTTTCTTGAAGTAATTCATTACTAATGACTAGGGCCACACAGTATCTGTGTGTATTTTTCTGATATTCCTGTGCAAAATTTCATTTAAGAAATCTGCAGATTTATGCAGAATGATTTCAGGAGGATAGTAAATAAAATCATCAAACATGAAATACAGAAAGAAAAAGAAAACTTTTACAATTACGTTTTACAATGCAAATCCAATTAGATCCACTTGTTTGGTAAACAAAGTAAGTCTCTGAAATAATATATCTACTAGATAGATATAATATATCTACTTTTCATAAAAGAATCACAACAATGAGGAATTGTTTCTTTGAATCAAATCTATCCTTTCTAGAACTAGAAAAAAGAATCAGAATCAGAATTAATTAAAAGAAAAGATTCAATCAGCCCTACTGATAACTCTATAAAGCCTCATAAAATAATTGCATCAACAGCAAAGAATCAATTCTTTGAATCAAGTCTATCGATTCCAGAACTAGAACTGGAATCAGATAACTTCATAAAGCTTCTTTAAAAGAATCACAAGAATTCCAGAACTAGGAATAAGAATCAATGTCAAAACAGGTTTGAATCAAACAGCCCTACTGATAACTCCATATATCCTCATAGAAAGAATCACAACAACAGTGAGGAATCGATTCTTTGAATAAATTTTACTGATTCCAAAACTAAGAATCAGAATCACAATTACAAAAAAAAAAAAAAGTCAAACATCTCTACTGATAAACTCCATAAAGTTTCATAAACAGAATCTTTGAATCAAGTCTATTGATTCCAGAACTAGGAATCAGAACTAGATTCGGAATCAGAATCAATTTCAAAATAAGTTTTAATCAAACAGTACTACTGATAACTCCATAAAGATTCATTAAAAGAATCACAAGAACTAAGAATCAGAATCAATTCCAAAAAGTTTGAATCAAACAGCACTAAGGATAACTCCATTAAGCCTCATAAAAGAATCACAGCAACAGTGAGGAATCGATTCTTTGACTCAATTCAATTGATTACGGATGTAAGAATCAGAATAGGAATCGGAAACGCAATCAATTCCAAAGAAATGTTGAATCAAACAGCCCTACTAATAACTCCATAAAGCCTCATACAGTATGAACAGTGAATCTGAATCTCCAACTCGACTCTTCTGAATCTTCTCCCCCTGCAGCTGAAAACTCCTGATACTAAAGACGCAGGAGTGAAAATCAGACTGTATAAACCCTGCTGTTCAGTCGTCTTGTTTCCACTGTGTGGCCTATTTCTGCTCCGCTTTCTTCCACAGATCCACCATTCCTCTTCTCTTGACAATGGCAGGCCACCAAACTCCTCGATGAATGTAAAATAGCGGAGAGTTTTCCACTTCAAAGCTGGATGTGGGATGCGGTCGCTTTCACTAATTCATAACACTTCCACTCTGGAGGACTGAACCAGCTCTTCTGCTGCATTATTACGCTTTTATGCCTCTGATAAAGACGAGCAAATATGATTTCAGGGTTTAATTATTATCATTATTATTATTATTATTAATAATAAAAATCAATAATTAATAATAATTATAATAATAATAAAGCAATAATAATAATCATAACAACAGCAATAATAGTAATAATAATAACAATAATAAAAATAGCAATAATAATAACATTCATTCATTCATTCATTCATTTTCTTTTCGGCTTAGTCCCTTTATTAATCTGGGGTTGCCACAGCGGAATGAACCGCCAAATAATAATAACATGAATAATAATAATAATAGCAATAATAATAGCAACAATAATAATAGCAATAATAATAATATCAATAATAAAAAATAACAACAATAATAATAATTATAATAATAACAACAACAACAACAACAATAATAACAATAACAATAATACTAATAATACTACTACTAATAATAATAATAATAGCAACAACAATAATAATAATAATAACAGTAATAATAATAATAATAACAGCAATAA
>CAIGQV010000990.1:1183695-1196342 GCA_903798115.1 Danio jaintianensis
TGTGTGTGTGTGTGTGTGTGTGTGTGTGTGTGTGTGTGTGTGTGTGTAAGGATGGGTTCATCAAGTCAAGCATCACTACAAGAGCTCATTTTATTGGGAGTTTCAAACCTCCAACACTGCATCCCAATTGGCATACTATATGTCCTAAATAGTTCAAAAATAGTGCAATAAATGGCCGGCACGATGGCTCAGTGGTTAGCACTGTCGCCTCACAGCAAGAAGGTCACTGGTTCGAGTCCCGGCTGGGTCAGTTGGCATTTCTGTGTGGAGTTTGCATGTTCTCCCCGTGTTGGCGTGGGTTTCCTCCGGGTGCTCTGGTTTCCCCCACAGTCCAAACACATGCGCTATAGGGGAATTGATGAACTAAATTGGCCGTAGTGTATGAGTGTGTGTGTGAATGAGTGTGTATGGGTTTTACTTTCTATAGAACAAACATGATTGATTTTATTTGATTTGACATTTTTGCATTTATGAGGGAAAAGCTTGGTTATGGATGTGACAGATGAAATCGGCTCTTGTGTGACTTTGGTAAATCAAATATAATTGTTTGAAAACATGGACAGAGACATTTCTGAGTATTTTTACAGTACTTGCTTAAAATACTTGCTTACACAAAAAAAAACGTAGAAAGGGTTTTGTTATTTTGGTGAAAATTTTTTTCATGGCAAGGTTGACATTTGCATGGAATTGCTTTTAGAAATGCCGCAGAACTAGATTGAGCGGAGATTCACTTGGTTAGCTACACAAGCTTAACTAGCAAATCTGCAGGAATCTCATTAAAGCGCTACTGAAGTCTAGACTTGCTCATCACACAACAAATAAATTCCAGAAGATCGTCCGTAATCCTTCAATAATGCTGCACAGCACTTTCATTAATAAAATCCAGATAACAAATGATTCCAAGCACGTTGGCCAGACACTTCGATGCAATGAAACTACAAAAGCAAATCGATAAACAGCTGAAAATACAATTTCACTTTCTGAATACAGTAGATGGTGCTTGAAATGTCAGGAGTTCAGTTCTCAGGGAATTCGCATCTATAAATATTTGCAATCTATAAAAATAACTTGTGATAATTTATCTGTGATGTTAGAGTCAAAATACGTATATTTTTCTCACACACTTCTGGGATTGTATTTTGTGAATAAGCACGCATACACAACCTACTGCAGAAGGGGTGTAAAAATATATTTATGATTTATTTTCCCCCTTTTTTCTATTTTTTTGTTTTTGTGTGTTGTTGAGTGTCTGTCTCGATTGATCCTTGTTTTATCTTTTTTTCAATTCAGGTTTATTTGTATAAAGCTTTTCACAATAATTATTGTTTCAAAGCAGCTTTACAAAAGGTGCACATTATTGTATTACAATCACATTCGGAAAAGTGAAGGTTATTAGTCACCATAACTTTATTAGTTACTAATATCTTTAACTAATTAACTAATAATTAATTACAAATAAGGGTTACACGGTGGCTCAGTGGTTAGCACCGTGGTTGCTGGTTCGAGTCCCGGCTCGGTCAGTTGGCATTTCTGTGTGGAGTTTGCATGTTCTCCCCGTGTTGGCGTGGGTTTCCTCCGGGTGCTCCGGTTTCCCCCACAGTCCAAACACATGCGCTATATTTAAATTTAACACTGCTTTTGACCAATCATACATTTAATGTAAGGGGATTTAATTTAATTACATTAATTGCCAATTGCATAAATGATCTAACACTAAGCAATTTACTTATTACAATATTTATTCATCTTGATTAACAGTTAATGGAAATAAAGTTGTTCATGTTCATGTTCACTCACAGTGCATGAACTAATGTTAACAAGGATGAATTTGGATACTAATAACGCATTAGTAAATGTAGAACTATGAGTAATAAATGCTGTACAGGTATTGTTCATTATTAGTTCATGTTAATAAATACATTAACAAAGATTAACTAATGAAGCCTTACTCCAAAGTGTAACCCAAACTATTTTATTAATACTTATGTTGTTTTTTAAATTTAAATATGCAGCGTGCAACATTATACATTTACAGTAAGGGGTTTGCGATTGCAATGGTGTTTAAACTAGTACATTTAAGATTCTTTATAATCTATACAATAAATGTGTATATATCTGTACTGTTTCAGTTTGTTCTGCACAAACGAGTTAAATAAACTAATTAATAGTCCAATTGAGCAGCACCTGACTGAGTAAAACCTCACAGTAGTTTGCTATTGAAGGGATAACGTTAATGTTCAGTGTTTTGCTACACAAAATAGCCGTTGTGCGCTTAAGTTCTTTAATGTTTTCGGTTCAGAAGGCCAAGCAGCTGTTGTTGATTGGCTTTGATTAGTTTGTATTAGGCTGGATGCTAAGTCTAAGCCACAAGTAGGTGAGAGTAAGCCGAGCTTTTTCTAATTCAGCCTAATAACACACGTGTCCTGTGGTTTCAATGCAACCTGTCAGACAAAAATGCTTATAAACGCACAGTGCTGTACAATGCACTCTCAGAAATAAAGGCGGTACCTTTTAAGGTAAATATTAATACCTAAAAAGCACAAACGTGTACCATAACTTAAAGGAACCAAATTCAATTCAATTCAAGATTATTTGTATAGCGCTTTATACAATAATTATTGTTTCAAAGCAGCTTTACAAAAGGTGCACATTATTGCATTACAATCAAATTGAGTTAAAGTTACAATCAAATATAAGTTATTAATATATAAACTTAGTTAACCTGCAGTTTTATAGCATACAGGTGATGTCTATGTGTGCATGTTTAATGTATCAAGGTCAAAATTGTACCTTTAAAGTACCAATGTGCACCTGTAAGATACAAATGTGTAGCTTCTGAAAATCACAGCCACAGTGACAGTTTTTGTACCTTTATTTCTGAGAGGGTGGGGAAACCAGTGCCAGTGGGCGGAGTTACAGGGACCAAAACAAAGACAGATGCTGCGTCCCAACTCGCATACTTATTCTTCACAAAAAAAGTAGATACTTTTAGGATGAAGTGTAAGTACATACTTTTGAGTGTGTAACAGAAGAGTGTGCAAGCTTTGGGACAAACTTCCACGTTAAGGGGCTGTTATGTTGCCTAGTTATGAGACCTGTCAATCATCTTGACACATCATTTACATTTCTTTCATATTTAATTTCCTACAATGTTGTAGATTTAGCATCAGCAGGTTAATCTGCCATTCACGAGTCTTTCATGCAGAGAAATCTCTTTTCACAAGACCGTTTTAATGGTCATCAGCAGCTTAAATACTTTCATTCATTCATTTTCCTTCAGCTTAGTCTCTATTCCAGGGGTCGCCACAGCGGAATGAACCACTAACTACTCCAGCATATGTTTTACGCAGCAGATGCTCTTCCAGCTGCAACCCAGTACTGGGAAACACCCATACACACTCACATTCTCACACACACACACACTCATACACTATGGCCAATTTAGCTTACCCAATTGCCCTATAGCGCATGTGTTTGGACTGTGGGGGAAACCGGAGCACCCGGAGGAAACCCAAGGTCAAGGCCCAAGGTCCAAACACATGCGCTATAGGTGAATTGGGTAAGCTAAATTGTCCATAGTGTATGTGTGTGAATGGGAGTGTATGTGTGTTTCCCAGTGATGGGTTGTGGCTGGAAGGGCATCCTTCCAATGTATGTAATGTATTCCAATGTATCCTTCCAAGCCATATGTAAAACATATACTGGATAAGTTGGTGGTTCATTCCGCTGTGGCGACCCCTGATTAATAAAGGGACTAAGCCGAAAAGAAAATGAATGAATGAATGAATGAATGAATGAATGACAGTGGGTATGTTTAACAATAAGATTGAAAAATGTTTATGTAGACACCTTAAATGATCCGACTGAGCACAATCCAAATACAAATTTTGATTAGATTTGAAGGGGTGATTTATTTATTTTGTAATCCGATCCAACAGCAAAAAAATGACTATGTAAATGATCTTGATTTAAGAATTTAATAAAATTTGGACTAGAAACCAGACAAAAACTCTATGTAAGAAAAATCTCTCTCTCTCTCTCTCTCTCTATATATATATATATATACATACAATTTAAGTCAAAATTATTCGCCCTCCTGTGATTTTGTTTTTCTTTGTCAAATATTTCCCAAATGATGTTGAACAGATTCAGGAATTTTTCACAGTATTTCCTATAATATTTTTTCTTCTGGAGAAAGTCTTATTTGTTTTATTTCGGCTAGAATAAAAGCAGTTTTACATTTTTTTTAAAGACATTTTAAGGTCAATATTATTCGCCCCCTTTAGCAATATTAGTTTTGGATTGTCTCCAGAACAAACCACTGTTATACATTGACTTGCCTAATTACCCTAACTTTACCCTAATTAACCTAGTTAAGCCTTTAAATGTCACTTTAAGCTGAATACTAGTGTCTTGAAGAATATCTAGTCTAATATTATGTGCTGTCATCATGGCAAAGAGAAAAGAAATCAGTTATTAGAAATGAGTTATTAAAACTATTATGTTTAGAAATGTGTTGAACAAATCTCTCCGTTAAACAGAAATTGGGAAAAAAAATATACAGGAGGGCGAATAATTCTGACATCAACTGTATTTATTCTTTTTGCAATATATTGCGAATGATCACACTGCAATATCGATGCTGAAACGATATATTGTGCAGCCCTATTTCAGATCATCATCAGCGAATAGTTTTCTGTGTACACAAAGCTAAACCAATCCCCTTTTGGAAGTGCAATATTGTGCGTATCTCGGAGCGAACGAGGGTGCTTATCCTGGCGTTGTTATTGAAATTAGCCTCTCGCCGCTAATCAGCGTGCTTGATCTGAGGAGGTAGAGCGAACAGCTGAATCTCTGATTATTAAGAGGCGTTCAGGGATTAAAGCTACAGCGGCCGCTTTACCCCTCGCCACTGCCTAATTCTGATTAACAAGAGACCTTCTGCCTTCAAAACCCCCCGACGCCACAAAACAAGAGCCAGAGCATTGCAAAAACACACCCGCCGCCGCCTCCACCTGCGCATGCACTGCACTAATGAAAGCTTCATTCAAGCTCCACATTTTCCCGCCATTTCTGCTGCTTTCCTCCATGTGGTGCTCATTAGATAAATTGAGGGTGTTTGTTTGGCTGGAAGAAATGAACGGGTGTTTATTTACACATTCCATACACATTATGAGGAGGTTAGTTAAACTTAAAAATAAACATTGAATTCATCATTCATTCATTCATTTTCTTTTTGGCTTAGTCCCTTTATTAATCTGTGGTCACCACAGCGGAATGAACCGCCGACTTATCCAGCATATGTTTTACACAGCGGATGCCCGTCCAGCTGCAACCCATCACTGGGAAACACCCATACACACTCATTCACACACATACACTAGGGACAATTTAGCTTACCCAATTCCCCTATATCGTATGTGTTTGGACTTGTGGGGGAAACCGGAGCACCCGGAGGAAACCCACGCCAACACGGGGAGAACATGCAAACTCCACACAGAAATGCCAACTGACCCAGCAGAGACTCAAACCAGCGACCTTCTTGCTGTGAGGCGACAGTGCTAACCACTGAGACACCGTGTCGCCCTTTCTAAAATAATAAAAAAATTAAAACACTCCCCGCTCCTCAATTCTGCATTAAATTCTCTGAGCACTAACAGTTGCTTTGTATTATCAGCACTTGTTGTGTGTGTTGCCTCTTCTTGCTGAATCACTGAATGCCTCCTCAATTGTAAGTTGCTTTGGACAAAAGCTTCTACTGAATGACTAAATGTAAAGTAAGTAAATAAAGTAATTAAGTGAGTAAATAATGTAAGTATACGGTAAAAAATATCTGTAAATTAACAGTTTTCCGTATTTTGTGATTCATGTTTTAATTAGATTTGTTCCTGATTTATTTCTGCTTTTGAATTTAATTATGGGAGCTTGATTTTTCTTCCAACAACTTTTAACCCTAAAAAGTTGGAAAAAGTGACTTTTATTGACATTTGTAATAGTTTGCAGTGCTATATTGTCTGGGTTGGTGTTGTATATTACGCTATAAACACCTTGTAATAAACTGACAGTACATTTTCTGCTATTTTACAGACTTATTTCTCTAGATATGATTTCTTATACATTATCTCAAAAGACTAAAATGTCAATAAAAGTCACTTTGTTAAACTGTAGAGTTGCATTTCCAACATCAAAAGTGGACAGAGCAGAGATCAACATCCCATAATGCAATTCACAACCGCAAATTAACAGAAAGTGGATCACAAAATAGAGAAACTGTTAATCAACTGATATTTTTTACAGTGTAGGTAAGTAATTAAATTAAGTAAGTAAACAAACACACACACACACACACACACACACACACACACACACACACACACAAACAACAAATGGACAAAATGTGGCCTGTTTTATACATTATTAGAATGGCACATCTTACCCCCTATGGTGCAAAATTATCTGGTTCAAAAACATTAAATAATAATAATAATAGTAATAATAATAAAAAAAAATTACAGCTGCATGGTGGCTCAGTGGTTAGCACTGTGGCATAACAGCAAGAAGGTCGCTGGTTCAAGTCCCGGCTGGGTCAGTTGGCATTTCTGTGTGGAGTTTGCATGTTCTCCCCGTGTTGGTGTGGGTTTCCTCCGGGTGCTCCGGTTTCCCCCACAGTCCAAACACATGCGCTATAGGTCAATTGAATAAACTAAATTGGCCGTAGTGTATGAGTGTGTGTGAATGAGAGTGTATGGGTGTTTCCCAGTACTGGGTTGCAGCTGGAAGGGCATCCGCTGTGTAAAACATATGCTGGAATAGTTGGCGGTTCATTACTCTGTAGTGACCCCTGATAAATAAGGGACTAAACCGAAGGAAAATGAATGAATGAATGAATAAATAATAAATTACCGCCTCTCCCTCAGTAAATGGGGCAAAAAAACCAAAACGCATTGTGTGTCCAGAGCGTGTGCTGTTATTGCGTCCGTATAACGTCACTTCCAGCATCCACATGAAAGCAATACAGATGACTCTGGATCAGATCCCGCACTCCACGGCTCTTTAAACAGGCTCTAATTTTCTCTGTCTTTTCATCTCTTCTGTTTGGTTATTGTAATAATTTCAGGTTTGCCTCCGCCACTGCCCGAGGCCTGACAGCACCTCTGTTTGCCCTCATAATTACAGTCAGTCCTCCCGAAAAAAAATGTGATCCCTGGACTTTTTGTCCGTCAAGTGTCGTGACAGAGCAACAAAAGCACCTGCAATTTAACTGCAACAAAACTCCCTTTTGTGCGACGCTGAATGATGCACTTCTCCTGCTGGAAATGAGGTCGTTCGCTACCATTCATCATAAATCACTCAATTAACGTCATTAATGCACATTTTCTGTTACGCTCGAATGACTGAAGTGATGCCAATTAGGTCAAAGCTTATGTTTATATCTGGTGCAAAAATATTAAATAATAATAATAATAATAATAATACACTTAATTGATATATAATTAAGTATATGTAATAATAATAATTATAATAATACACTTAACTGATATAATTAAGTATATGTAATAATAATAATAATAATAATAATAATAATAATAATAATAATAATAACAACAACAATAAAGCACTTAATTGCTATATATGATTTAATGTAATATAATATAATAATAATAAATAATAATAATAATAAAATAAATGACTTAATTGCTATATATAATTGAGTGTAATATAATAATAATTAAAATTAAATAATAAGAATAACAATATTAAAGCACTTAATTGATATATAATTGAGCATATGTAATAACAATAACAACTATAAAGCACTTAATTGCTATATATTATTGAGTGTAATATAATAATAATACTACATATTAATAATAATAATGAAAATAAAGCACTTAATTTCTGTATATAATTGAGTGTAATATAATAATTAAAATTAAATAATAATAATAATAATAACAATATTAAAACACTTAATTGCTATATAATTGAGTATATGTAATAATAATAATAATAATAATAACAACAATAAAGCACTTAATTGCTATGTATAATTGAGTATATGTAATAATAGTAGTCAAGTCAAGTCAAGTCAAGTCAAGTTTATTTACATAGCGCTTTTCACATTGTAGATTGTGTCAAAGCAGCTTAACATAGTTCTAGTAAAGTCCAGATTTCAGAGTTGAAGTTCAGTGTAGTTTAGTTCAGTGTGGTCTAAATTTCACTGCTGGAAGTTCAAACACTGTAGAGCAAATCCACCGAAGCACAGCTCCACAAGTCCCGATCCAAGCAAGCCAGTGGCGACTGTGGCGAGGAAAAAACAAAACCTCTAGAGTAACTAGGCTCTGTTGGGCATGACCATTATTCTTCTGGCCAAACTTCCTGTGTGGAGCAGTAGTCTAGGTGCCGGAGGTTGAAGAAGCTGGACGTCCATCGTGGAGAAGCTGCAGGTGTGAGTAGGGCACCGGCGGGAGGTCAGGCTGGCCCGCAGGATCAATACGGGGACTCGTTATTATAATAATAATAATAATAATAATAATAATAATAATAATAATAATAATAATAATAATAATAATAATAAAGCCCTAAATTACAATGGCTATTTTTTACTGTATAGTTTTACAGTTTATTACTGTACAGTAAACAACAACTTTTTATCATGTTAGTGCAATACATTTTATTTAGTTATACTTGTGCAAAATTAATTTCATTGCAAAATGATGTTCCAACAGCTATGATTCATCACACTACAAATATCAAAAGTAACAAAAATCTTATCATCATGCATTATACTCATTATACTATATGCTTAAAATCAGTATAATATAAAAAAGTGTTGAAGAGTTTTGCAGTGAAAATCTTGTTCTTGAGATACACACACTGATTGCATTGGTCAGTGCATTGGTAATATTGGTCAGTGATTTGGGGTCCCAGTGCAGCCAGTAATCCACTATAATACGAGCACTCATGCAGCAGCACAGGGGCCCTCGGGGGCCTCAGGGGATTGCATGATTGTGGGGTTTTTTAGGCCTCGTTCAGCCTCAATGAGAAGAAGTGCATCTCATTAGCTCCATTTCAACAGCGCAATCACACTCGGCTGAACCGACGTCTACAACTGCCGCTCACTTTAATCTCATATTTGTTTGAAATATCTCCATTAGTAAAGAAAAACAAATGTAAAAAAAATCTTGTTATTATTATTATAAATAGTTTTATTATTAATTTATTTTATTATTATATATAAATATAAATGTTTTAAAATATTTGTAAATATGAAGTATTTCTTAAATATATATATTTTTATATTTAACAATAATATAATAGCAATACACCATTGTTGAATTTTCTGACTGAATTAATATAATAATAATAATAATAATAATAATAATAATATAATAATAATAATAATATTAGAAAATAAGTTGGTTTACACTGTAGAATGGTTTATATAATACTTCAATATAATTTAAATAATTCTGAAATAGGCGACACGGTGGCTCAGCGGTTAGCACTGTAGCCTCACAGCAAGAAGGTCGCTGGTTCGAGTCCCGACTGGGTCAGTTGGTGTTTCTGTGTGGAGTTTGCATGTTCTCCCTGTGTTGGCGTGGGTTTCCTCCGGGTGCTCCGGTTTCCCCTAACAAAGACATGAGCTATAGGGGAATTGAATAAGCTAAATTGGCCGTAGTGTATGTGTGTGAATGAGTGTGTATGATGTGATGAGTGTGTATTTGATATATATATAAAAGTGCTATAGTGTTATAGTATAAAATCATGTCTATAAAAATATTGGTCAATAAGTTGATGACAGTTTTATATCAAACTATTTGTTTCCTATTTGTATAAAATGAATGAGATGTTTGCTCCTGTGGCATTCATTGTGTTCTCAGCACTGATCTGAGGACAGATTTTGTGAGTCACAGCAGTTAATTGTTGGAGTGACTCATTAAGACTCATTTGCATGTGTTGAAGTTTGTGTTTGTGTTTGTTCTGTGCGTTTCACACTTTGCTGGTGCAAAACTTGTCTCCAGTCGCCTGTTTTCGAGTGACGGACATCAGAAAACACTTGAGAAAATATTTGCACATTTAAATCATGCTTTAAAATTGATTTATGTCTCATATGTACATGTACAGTTTTCAAATGTTTGTATGATTAAAAAATGAATAAATAATAATGGTTTTCTGCTGAAAGTATAAAATGGACAAAAAAATAAAATGACCTGAAAACTTTTTTTAAATCAGTAAATGTTCAAGTGGGAATGGATCAAAATCTACTCTTCTACTATGTATATGTATGCAGTAGTGCTTGTTATGACGATGTATCTGTGAACATTATTTCCTTGCTCCTCAAAATGACTTTTCTTCCCTGCCTTTAGGGCGGAGCTATCAGTGCTTTAGGGCGGAGCTATCAGTACTTTAGTGTGGAGCTATCAGTGCTTTAGGGCGGAGCTATCAGTCCTTTAGGGTGGAGCTATCAGTGCTTTACTGCGGGACTATCAGTCCTTTAGGGCAGGGCTATCGGTACTTTAATGCGGAGCTATCAGTCCTTTAGGGCGGAGCTATCAGTCCTTTAGGGCAGGGCTATCTGTACTTTAGGGCGGAGCTATCAATCCTTTAGGGTGGAGCTATCAGTGCTTTAATGTGGAACTATCAGTCCTTTAGGGCAGGGCTATCAGTTCTTTAATGCAGAGCTATCAGTTCTTTAGGGCAGGGCTATCTGTACTTTTGGGCGAAGCTATCAGTCCTTTAGGGTGGAGCTATCAGTGCTTTAGGGCAGAATTATCAGTGCTTTACAATGGGACCATCAGTGCTTTAGGGCAGGGCTATCTGTACT
Organism: Danio jaintianensis; assembly: GCA_903798115.1. Lineage (NCBI taxonomy): Eukaryota > Metazoa > Chordata > Actinopteri > Cypriniformes > Danionidae > Danio > Danio jaintianensis. Next base: position 1,194,524 of record CAIGQV010000990.1, read on the forward strand.
TTTGGGCGGAGCTATCAGTGCTTTAGGGCAATGCTATCTGTAGTTTTGGGCGGAGCTATCAGTGCTTTAGGACGGGACCATCAGTGCTTTAGGGCAGGGCTATCTGTACTTTTGGGGGGAGCTATCAATCCTTTAGGGTGGAGCTATCAGTGTTTTAGGGCGGGGCTATCAGTGCTTGTCTTGTTTTTGTTCTGCCTTCATCCATACATCAATCTTCTTTCATTTTGTTAGCAACATCCATCTTCCAATGATCCAATCGGTTCCCAAAGAATGAATAATGCACCGCCCTACATTTGTTTATCATTTCAGGACCATTTCAAATGGCTGTACGTCACAACAATTGAGGAAAAAATGACTTTCATTTCATGACGACTTTGTTTAAATTTTAAATGGTTTTTGGTTTTCAGTCAAGTGCATCCAGAATAAAAAATTTTGACCCAGAATTTTCATTTCAGAGAATCCCTTAATATGGTTTCCACAGCAAAAGCTGACTGAGGATTGATAATAATAAGAAGCCTGGAGTAACGATGTTGAAAATGAATCTTTAAAATCCAAAAATAAATAACAAATTAACACAAATAAATGTGAATAAACATGACATATTATTATATTATAGTCATGGCAAATTAAATATTGTTAATATGTTTTATTATGGTTATGTATGGGGTGGTGCGGTGGCGCAGTGAGTAGCGCTGTTGCCTCACAGCAAGAAGGCCGCTGGTTCGAGTCCTGGCTGAGTCAGTTGGCATTTCTGAGTTTGCATGTTCTAAATTGTCTGTAGTGTATGAGTGTGAATGGGAGTGTATGGGTGTTTCCCAGTGATGGGTTGCAGCTGGAAGGGCATCCGCTGCATAAAACATATGCTGGATAAGTTGGCGGTTCATTCCGCTGTGGCGACCCCTGATTAATAAAGGGACTAAGCCGAAAAGAAAATGAATGAATGAATGAATGAATGACTTCAGATACAAGAACATTTATGAGTCATATGTCATCATCAAGGGCAGCGCAATGGCACAGTGGGTAGCGCTGTCGCCTCACAGCAAGAAGGTTGCTGGTTCGAGCCTCGGCTGGGTCAGTTGGCATTTCTGTGGAGTTTGCATGTTCTCCCCGTGTTCACGTGGGTTTCCTCCGGGTGCTCCGGTTTCCCCCACAGTCCAAACACATGCGCTATAGGGGAATTGGGTAAGCTAAATTATCCGTAGTGTATGAGTGTGAATTGGAGTGTATGGGTGTTTCCCAGTGATGGGTTGCAGCTGGAAGGGCATCCGCTGCATAAAACATATGCTGGATAAGTTGGCGGTTCATTCCACTGTGGCGACCCCTGATCAATAAAGGGACTAAGCCGAAAAGAAAATGAATGAATGAATGAATGAATGAATACCATCATCAACAATAAAAAATCCTGGATTAGATATATAGAAAACTATTTTTTAAATGCATTTTAGTTATGCAGCAGAAGCAGCTACTTTCCAAAAAAAACATTATAAACGATTTATTTCCAACATCTGACAACCAGAACATTTGATCTCTATATTCTAACAATTGTGAATAATTGTGGCATATGTTTTTCACACACACACCAGCTTCAAGTTCATTCACAAAAGCCTCCAGAGCGGAGAACCAGAACCCAAGGGCATTAAATAACGATCAGATCCAGTCCGTCTCTGGCTAATCGCTGGATCAGGTCTTAAATCAAGCGCTGTCCAGTCCAGATGCACTCCAGCACTCCTCAACACATATTGAGTCTGCGGGATCACATATATCAATCTGTCTGTGTGTGTGTGTGTGTGTGTGTGTGTGTGTGTGTGTGTGTGTGTGT
>CAIGQV010000990.1:1196352-1209495 GCA_903798115.1 Danio jaintianensis
TGTGTGTGTGTGTGTGTGTGTGTGTGTGTGTGTGTGTGTGTGTGTGTGTGTGTGTGTGTGTGTGTGTGTGTGTGTGTGTGTGTGTGTGTGTGTGTGCATTTACATCTACGTGTTGCAGGAAATTAACTAAAGATGCGTGATGCATCAGAGAAGCGCTTAATTCGCTCTTTCATCAAGGGTGAAAGCTCACATCACATTGTTTTGATTGCACAGAAGGATTGTGGAGTGTATTTTGGCGTGTTTTGCTGTGGTTGGGATGGGGGGGGGGGGGGGGGAGAACTGACCTGTGCTTGACCTTTTGCCCTGCCGGTGCTCGGGCTGCATTTAAATCCTTTTTCCAGTCATGATTTTTAATGAAACATCCTGTGCCATAACGCATGTATTTCAGATGTGGAGAAACGTGTCTGACGGTTTAATGTCAAAAGATATTGCTGAGGATGCCGAGAATTGTTGTTTTTTAATCCATTTCAATCTTAACTGTATTTTTTTATTATTGTGGTTATGTATGACTTTAGATATAAGAACATTTCAAGAGTCATATTTTGTGTGTGTATATATATAAATGTCACAAATAAATAAATACATTAATAAATAAGTAAAATTATTTATACTTCATATATGAAGTTTTCTTTCTTTATTTATTCATTTATTTATTTATGATATTTTTTTAATTACAATTCTTATTATGACTAAAAATGGGTTGTTTTATCTGGGTTGTTTCAGATGAACCCAAAATTGGGTTTAATATTTTCTAATAAATTTCAATTACAATTTTAACCCATGTTGGGTTTTTGTATATTTGACTTGGGTCATTGGTTAAAACAACCCAGCATTTTTTAGAGTATACTTTTATTATAATCCTCATTTGCTTGTATTTGTGTGTAACATCAAACCAGCATTTCTTGTTCTGAATTTTATGCATGCAGTCTTTTTTTATGATTCAATTTTTTTATTTTCTTCAATAATTTAACAGTACCATCAGTTAACAAATTTTTACATCCTTTTATCACCCCCTTTCCCCTCCCCTCCCCAACAGTGGCAGTAACTGTAATTACATGTTGCTATCATAAATCCAGTAAATACAGATAAATAATATAAACTCAATAAACAAAAAAGTATACATACAGAAAATAATAATAATAGTAAAAAAAATACATAAATAAAATAACAATGCAATAATAATAATACATAAATAAATCATAAATAAAATAATGACACTTTTATAGTGCGTCTCACCACAGTGACCTTATTCATCCTCCAAAAATGCCAAATAATTTCCCCATCTTCTCTGATAAACATCCAATTTATCAAGTAATCTCTATGCCATTTTTTCATATGCTGCTACCTTTCCCAATTCTGTAACCCATTCTTGAAATGATGGTGGACCTGCTGAACGCCATCCCCTCATAATGATTTGTCTTCCAATCATAATACTTATTTGAATCCACTCAGACATCTTCACACCAGATCCCAACACGAACGGGTCTCCCAGTACATATATTTTAGGACAAAATGAAAAGCAGCATCCAGAAACATCCTGAATGTAATTATGCACTTTAACCCAGAATTCCTATATTTTAGAACAGGACCACAGGGCATGCATCAAATCTCCTTCTTCGTTCTCACATCTCCAGCATTCAGCAGAGTTCTTCATTATGCATGCAGTCTTAAATAAAATCTTTTAATAGGTCTAAGCCTATATAAGCTGTCATGTGTGTGTGTGTGTGTGTGTGTGTGTGTGTACTTTAAACATCATGTAATATTATTTAAAAAAGATAATAATACCAAAAAAACAACTTATATTCATCCACATGTACCATTTTTGCAACAAGAAAAGCAAGAATACAAAAGTAGTCACACATTTACTGAAGAAACAAAACATACAAACAATCTAATAAAGGAGCAAGACAGTAACAGGAACTAAATCTACAAGAGGAAACCAGAATATCTAACAACCAAGAACGCTTGCAGGAACAAATAGACACCAACCAACTGAAACAAAAGAGTATAAAACACACAAGCTAACAAATGTAATATAACACACCTGGGGAAAAATGAAAGGGAACCAACAAAACAAAATGACTGCATGCAGACACAGGAGCCAAAGACAAGTAACACAATAAAAGTCCTAAACACTAAACACAGGGGAATCGTGACACACTTACTCTGTTATCACTCTGTTATCTTATGATTTTACTGTACAGTCAAACTGACATAACTCATGGCTGTCGACAACCAGTGTGCGAATTATATGCTGACGATCCGGGGGGGGATCAACTTTTTCGGTAATGTTACTGTAGTTTGTGTAATACAAGCTACAGTCATTTATGTATTTATTTAAATTACATCTAATTCATTAACAAAACGTATTTAATGTTGAGTGTTTTGAGGGATATGTAGTGTCTGACCTAAGTATCCTCTGATTGGTTATTTCAGAGGTTACTGTAGGTCAAACTATACATCTAATTTTACTGTATTTTAGGCTATATGTTGATACCAACACCAATTTACCTAAAAGTGTCTCTAGATCTGCCGGTTTCAGACTGTTGAATGATTTTCTTTCTCGCATAGACCGATTGGCACGATTATGGATTCACAGTGATATTAACCATTATACTTACTTACTTATTTACTTCCAGGGCCATTTATATCAAAGTCGATATTTAACCGCAACATATTGGTGTTTTCTAACATCTAGTTTTTATGAGGTGAGTCATTAGCCCAACGCTCAACCCCCAATCTGGAGGACAAGGACATATACACTACGGACAATTTCATTCATTCATTCATTTTCTTTTCGGCTTAGTCCCTTTACTAATCTGGGGTCGCCACAGCGGAATGAACCGCCAACTTATCCAGCATATGTATTACGCAGCGGATGCCCTTCCAGCTGCAACCCATCACTGAGAAACACACTCATTCACACACATACACTATGGACAATTTACCCAATTCACCTACAGCACATGTATTTGGACTGTGGGGGAAACCGGAGCACCTGGAGGAAGCCCACACCAACATCGGGAGAACATGCAAACTCCACACAGAAATGCCAACTGACCCAGCTGGGACTCGAATTAGCGACCTTCTTGCTGTGAGGCGACAGCGCTACTCACTGCACCACCGTGTCGCCCATTAACCACTATAGGGGTGGTCAAATGTATATTTGTATTATCTGTTATTCTAATCATTAACATTATTATTTAAAATACAGATTAGAGTTGAACTATTTCTCACTATTAAAGGGCTGACCCCCCATACATCTTGTTTTGATGTCTATCAGGGGGGTCAAGTGTTAATTAGGGAGGTCAATCCCCCCCCCAACCCCCCCTGTAATTTGCCCCCTGTCCACAACAAATATGAATATTACACATAACAAATTATTACAAATTATTCCACACCTCCATACTTCTTACCACCTTTTATTTTGTCATCAACAATCCTCTTTTGCCACTAATAAATTACATTTCCACGTATCTAACAAGCTTTCTTTAGACAACACTAATCATATAAATGCACACCTATAACAGGTGCCTAATGTAAACATTACACTTCACATACACTACAGCAATTTATTCTCCAGCTAGCCTATATATTTACCAATATCTTAAATATATATATATGATCACGTGATTATATGATTTCGCGCGCTTCTTCACTGATCGTAAAGCGGGCGAGCGACATCTGGCTGTGCGTACGTATTAAATATACGCATATTAATCGTGTTTTACCATCAAACATGACTTAAATCATTGTAAATGAGCGGATTAACGACATGGATGATGATAAGTGAACATAAATGTGCAAACTTGTGGACTAAAATCACAATGGAATGACAGAGCTCTCGTGATAACAGGTAGGCCAACGACGTTTTTTTTTTTTAAGTAATGTTATTTATTTAGCTTGTTTGTACACCTGCTACAGCCTGTCTGTCGCTGAAACATTACATTTAAAGTACTTATTACACATCAAAATGAAGGATAATGTATTAATGAAGTATAGCTTGCAACCATTGTTAATGTAAACAAACAAGAGCGCACACAATGATAAATATTAAAGGTACATCATTCTTGTATCATTTTTTTTAACTTTTTCAAATATGAAATGTGCTTTCAATTGGTTTAAAATAATTGTCTATAATAATTAAATAACTTTAGGGGCTTCTATTTGATTGAGTGAGTCTGTCTGTGATTATATGCCAGAATTGTCTGATTAATAACCATAATCGGCACTCTAACGTGCAGTCATGTTAAAGCTTTGGCTTTTTTTCTACAAATAATGTGGCAGATATAAAGCACCAAAGACACAGGGGAGAGTAGCACCCCATTGTGCCCGGTGGGTATTTTAATTAACAGATGGAAATGAGGTTAAACCCATATTATAGAGGTTAAGTACTCGTGTTATAGTCCTGTGAGGGTCGACAACAACTTTGCAGAGTCACACTTTTCCCGCTCACATTATAAAATTACAAATTGGGTGAGAATTTCTGTATTTGTATTGACAATTAATGTCTCGTTTAGACCTGTTGCGGGTAATCTTCATCTATGTATGTAATATATGTGAAATTAAGTAATCATGGCCAAGCAAATGAAGAAAGCAGAGCTGCAATTAAGCCAGTAGTCGGTGAGTAGTAATGAGAATTTGTCAAGAAATTCACTTACTCAGGGTTTATTTATTGCGGGTCTTAAAGTCTTATTCTCTTCCACCAATTAAGGTATTAAAAGGTCTTAAATCAGAGCAGAGTGTTAAATTAATAAGGTTATGGCATTAAATGTTTCACACACCTCATAACTTTGTTCTTAAATAATATTTTCTTCTTTTCAGTACAACAATTGAAGTGGTTTTAAATTAGGATACATTTACTGGTAATACAAGATTTAAAAAATAAAAGTCTTGTGTTTTACGAAACTAAAAATAATGTAAGTTTGTATGAACTTTTACCAATTGCTTCTGGGTACTGCGGCACACAATGCACATTTGATGAGCGTAATCAGTGTCAGTTTAATGGATAGGTTCACGAGCGTCCAGGTGACTGAATTGTATGATTATAGTCTTTTTGGTGTCTTTATGCACGCGGTGATGACAGCTGGCACGTCTGATCCTCACAGTCAGCTCACAAAGTGGGTTTAGAGGGGCTAAGAAATCTGATTAGCTTTTGAATAGTGACCTGCTAACCTGATCGATGTGTTCTGTAGATCAAACCTACCTGCTCAATCATTATAGGTTTGTTCTCTGGACCAGTGGTCCCCAACCTTTTTATCACCGCAGAATGTTCGGCCCGGGGGTGCGGGGTGGTTGTACGTAGATTGCTAGGCTACCATCAACTGTTTTTTCAGAGAATGACAAGCTGACAAAACATTGCTGCAACTCTGATACAAGTTTTTTTTATAGAGAAAATTAAAAAGCACTGCAGTGTTTGGGTGCTCTGTGTTTGTCTGAGGTAATTATTCATTCATTCATTTTCTTTTCGCCTTAGTCCCTTTATTAATCAGGGGTTGCCACAGCGGAATGAACCGCCAACTCATCCAGCATATGTTTTACACGGCGGAAGCACTTCCAGCTGCAACCCATCACTAGTAAACACCCATACACTCTCATTCACACACATACACTACAGACAATTTAGCTTACCCAATTCATCTATAGCGCATGTGTTTGGACTGTGGGGCAAACCGGAGCACCCGGAGGAAACCCACGCCAACACGGGGAGAACATGCAAACTCCACACAGAAATGCCAACTGACTTAGCAGAGGCTCGAACCAGCTGTGAGGCAACAGCGCTACCCACTGCGTCACCGCACTGCCCCTAAGGTAATTATTCATTCATTTTCTTTTCGGTTTAGTCCCTTTATTAATCTGGGGTCGCCACAGCGGAATGAACCGCCAACTTATCCAGCATATATTTTACGCAGCGGATGCCCTTTCAGCTGCAACGCATCACTGGGAAACACCCATACACACTCATTCACACACATACACTACGGCCAATTTTAGCTTACCCAATTCCCCTATACCGCATGTGTTTGGACTTGTGGGAGAAACCGGAGCACCCGGAGGAAACCCACGTCAACATGGGGGGAACATGCAAACTCCACACAGAAATGCCCTAGCCGAGGCTTGACCCAGCGACCTTATTGCTGTGAGGCGATCGTGCTACCCACTGCGCCTCCGTGACACCCTGAGGTAATTAGTCTACCGAAATATTCCACTCAAAGTATAAAGCTAAATGGTCAGTTCTTGTCACGTAACGCTGGCAGCATTCTAAAAACTTGAGATATTTTTAACTGGGTGCCGCATGCGCGCCGCTCCCAATATGCGGGCCTCCATTGGTAATAAGGAACCTGTCGTGGAAAACACGTGACATGTGAACAGCCGCCATCATTTGCGATCTACAGCAGTTGATCTTCTTCTTGCACAGACATGCCGGATTCACCTGATTTGTTGACAAATGGGTTGCGGATCCATTGCTTGGCAGTTCGTGGGTCCTTCACTGGGCCTTTTCCCCTTCGCAAAGACACTTTCCAAAGACGTCTGTTTCTTACTCATTTTGCTGCTTGTGGGTTAAACTTTGACACTCAAATGATTGAGATGTAATTGAGAGAAATACGGTCATTCTTCAAAATAAAAAATGTTCAGCGTTCAGACTATAAATAAAACTGAAATAATTAATAATTTCTTGTCTGGCTCGGTGCCAATTGATCCATGACCTGGAACTGGTCTGGTGTCCAGGGATTGGGGACCACTGCTCTAGAAAAAAATACTTAAGGTGGCTAATATTGACCTTAAAAGTGTTTTTAATCAATTAATTTTGTTCTGGCCACACTAGAAGAAACAAAACGTTCCCCAAAAGGAAAAATATTATAGGAAATACTTTTGAACAGGTCCTTGGTCTGTTAAACAGCACTTGGGGAAAATATTTGAAAAAGAATAAAAACTTTAATCATTTTGACCTCAACTGTTTTTATTATTATTATTATTATTATTATTATTATTATTATTATTATTTCTCTATATGTAGTTTGTTTTTATGTACAACACTTTGGTCAGTCTTGTGGCTGTTTTTAAATGTGCTTTATAAATAAATGAACTTGAACTTGAACATGACACAGTGACATAATTTCCAAAAAAGTGGCGTAATGCACAGCTACGCAAGTGGTGACATTTAGATATTTTTTTACTCTATCCAAAAAGTTACAACACCAGTATCATATGGACGAAAAGTCGAAGCGATGTTAAACTTTTGCGGATTGACCTAAATCCTTTGCCATGTGGACAGAGCCTAAGATTTAGAAACATACTGTATGCAAACCAGAGCAGGCCTAGCAAACAAACATGGAAAGAGCTGCTAAATCTCCACCACCCGACACTGTTCTCCAATGCCAAACGAACCTCCCACAAGCCCAAAGGCGACTCTGCGAAAATAAACATTGTGCTTTCCTCAAAAACTCCCTGTGTATCAGATATCACAATATGAAAGGCTGAGACCTGCTTGACTCTCTCAGCTCTATATGTCATGTTTTTCAGTCTCTTTTTTTTGGGAAGGGATTAGCGGTAACCATAGAAGGGGGGAGAGGCACATGGGCGACTAACCGGCTTTTACAACTCTAATGGACGTGCAACAGCTTTGAAAGAGCAGCGCGCAGTAAAGTTAACAGCCGAGTAAGGAAATGTAAAAGATTTTATTGCCATTAACAGGGTTGCAGCATCAATGGGGGTCTGAATGAGAGCAGAGCAGTTAGTGCGGCTCCACTGGCCTTTGAAATGTAGGAATTTGAGTTTGGACTTCAAACGACATGAATATGGAAATGGGATTTTTGTTAGAAGTTGCCTTGTTGCAAAAAGACACAGTAGCTTCTTTTTTTCCGGTCCAGCATACTGCTTTAATCTCAATATTTATTTTACAACAAATATATGTTAATAATTTAACAACATATTTAAAGTACAAATGAAATCAAAACTGTAATATAAATAATGTAATATAATATATAAGGTAATATAGGGCGTCATGGTGGCTCAGTGGTTAGCACTGTCGCCTCACAGCAAGAAGCTCGCTGGTTCGAGTCCCGGCTGGGCCAGTTGGCATTTCTGTGTGGAGTTTGCATGTTCTCCCCGTGTTGGCGTGGGTGATGCAAACAGATGCGCTATAGGTGAATTGAATGAACTAAATTGGCCGTAGTATATGAGAGTGTGAGTGTATGGGTGTTTCCCAATATTGGGTTGCGGCTGGAAGGGCATCCGCAGCGTAAAGCATATGCTGGAATAGTTGGCGGTTCATTCCGCTATGGCAACCCCTGAAAAATAAGGGACTGAGCTGATGGAAAATGAATGAATGAAATCAAAACTAACCATATTGATGTTGTTAGCTCACATTGCTAGTTTTGTGGTGAACAATTCATCTGTGAAAAAAATAATAGTTTGCCCTTGTAATCTTTAAATGAAATCTGAAAATGCACTTCCTGTTTGTTTTCAGTTAAACTCTCAGATTAGGTCTGTCTGAGGTATTGGGCGTGGCTAACATACTTAACCACGCCCCTCCAGCTGTCAGTTTTGACAACAAACAGAAATGGTGAGCAGGGGTCCGTACTTCGTACGTGGATTACTCAATTAGCTGGATTTGGTTATTGACGATTTGACACGATCCAGGATCGTTTCGTTGTTCAAAACACATCTGAGAGTTGTTGTCATAGCAACAGCTCTGGTAGTTCAAACCTACTTGGGAGCAGCTTATTTCATATAAACAGGATTAGATCGGGTCTTTTCAAGCAAAGGTAATACTGAAAGTATGTACCGAATTCGGATATTTTCTTACAGTAGTAGTTACATACACTTGGGAAAATAGTAAATAGTTAAATATATAAATAAAACTTATGCAATCTGCACTCCAAATTAAAAGTACAAAGACTGTCATGTGGTGGTTCGTTAATATGGACTTTTTAGATACAAACGCGTACTATTTTAAGGTACCAGCTTTAGTACAATTTGTGTATGTTAATAGACATGCACAATATTTGACTGTTTTTTAAAGGAATAATAATAATTTATGCAGTCATGCACGTTTTGACAAGTAATATGACAACTAATATGACGATGATGCTTCGTAAAAGTTGCAGACACCTTTACTAATATCAAAATGCTTGTTTGATGCAAAATTAATTTAAACAGCCAGTTATTCCTTACGCCGATTAAGAAACTTGAATAAAGGAAATTTGCTCTAAATGTAAAACTAAATAAATTGCTGAATACTCTTGACACATGAAAGTGTAAAGTCTGTAGCCCACAACAAAAGTGGAAAGTCATTGTATATTATATTTAACAAGCTGTTTACTATGAATTTTATGTAATTTTGCTCACATGGATAATTGAATATTAATCAGATGATGTCATTACGCTGCTGTGCCGTCAGCCAATCGTTGCATTGCTGATCATGATTTCAAGGATCGATAGATCAGTCCTTCACAATACACGCAACGATCTCAGATCAGTTCATCCAGACATTTTAATCTGAATCGCAAACTTGTTTGAAGATGCAAAATAGTCAGATATCAAGATTAAAAGATTCAGGATCTGTCATCTGGCAAGGTATGAAGAACGGACCCCAGGAGCGGTCTGTTAGGTTGTAATAATTCTTCTGAAACCTGTTTCTCGATCTTTCTGAATGACACGCCTACTTTACTACATCCGTTCAGCTTGCAGTAGAAAAAACAAGCCACGCCCACTGTTTTCTTTGTTTAATATTCTGTTTCTCTAGAAACTGCGTCACAATACGAAAAAAAAAAAAAGTGGACTTTAACATATTCACTCTTTTTTTTTTTCAGTAAATCTTTTTTTTCTGATTTGTGAAGTTTAACTAATTTCGAGAGGAGCACGTGCTTATGATTGCTTGCAGCTGGTCCCGCATTATTCAATTTATGATTCACCAATCAGACGATTCCTAAGCCACTATAAATACCCTAAGTTCCATATAACAGCCATCTTCGCTTTGAAGAATCCCCCCTTCCACCCCTACTCCTCCTCCTTTCCTAGATGGGTGACACAGTGGCCCAGTGGTTAGCACTGTTGCCTCATAGCAAGAACGTTACTGGTTCTAGTCCTTACCAAGCCAGCTGATGTTTCTGTGTGGAGTTTACACGTTCTCCCCGTGCTCGCGTGGGTTTTCCCCGGTTTCCTCCCACCATCCAAAAACACACAACTTAAGTTAACTGACTAATCCAAATCGGCACCATAGACATGCTCCTAGTAAGTAGTTATCTGTTAAGAGCAATCACTATCTGTTCATTAGCTACTACAGCAGGGGAGTTCTCAAGATCTACCTGAGCTCAAACTCCCCTCTCGCCTTGCAAACGGGAGGAAGCCCCGGGCTCGAGGATCTTATGAGGTCAGGGCTCTCTCCCGGGACAGCATGCCAAACAAGCTTTATAATCAATCATCAGCTAAGTGTGAACTCTTGAATAGTAAATTGTTGTATGACATCCAGGTGAGCAATTTTATCTTTCACATTTCTAAGCTTTTCGTCAACCCTAGTTTAGGAAAGCCTGGCCTGATGTATACAATGTATGATGTAAGATGCATTCATAGCGAAAGCTCTGGGAATAGACGTGTCTCACTTGAACCACTGACAGTCTGTTTACCACAGAAGACGACTGAACAAGGAAACTAGATGGCTTGGCATTACTGTTTAACATTATACAGTATATTACTCTTACAATGCTATGTACATGTGTCGACCCGTTTTATGTCATGCACCGTATATGTCAGTTGTGCATAACATCCATTCAGCCGCCACCAGAACTCAGTGATTGGAGTTTATCATTTTAAAAAAATAGAAATATTTTTGTTACTAAAACACATCTATCTGCTTCATGAGACATGCATTAACCCCCTGGCGGCATGTAGGTAAGCTTCAAAATAAAGGTCACTATCCAACGCCATTATACAGCATGGAAGTCAGACAGTGTCTCCCATTTTGATTTTCACTATGAAAAAAAAACATGAGAAAGTGAGGGTTAGTGATTTTTTTTTTCACTGACACGGTGGCTCAGTGGTTAGCACTGTCGCTTTACAGCAAGAAAGTCGCTGGTTCGAGTCCCGGCTGGGTTAGTTGGCATTTCACATGCGCTATAGGTAAATAAACTAAATTGGCCATAGTGTATGAGTGTGAATTGATTTACTAAATTGGCCGTAGTGTATGAGTGTGTGTGTGAATGAGTGTGTATGGATGTTTCCCAGTACTGGGTTGCAGCTGGAAGGGCATCTGCTGTGTAAAACATATGCTGCATAAGTTGGCGGTTCATTCCACTTTGGCGACCACTGATGAATAAAAGGACTAAGCCGAAGGAAAATAAATGAATAGTCCTCTAGACATGGGATAATTAGTATTGTTTCATTTCAACCAGGCCAAAGTGGAAGCTCTGGGAATAGACAGATCTTGCTTAAACCACTGACCACATAGTTTTTTATGAACAAGAAAACTATAGTTGGCTTGGCATTATTGTATAATGTTATACAGTATATTACTCTTACAATGTTACGTCATGCGTCATATACGTCAGTCGCGCATAACATGCATTCGGCTGCCACCAGAAGTCAGTGATTGGAGTTTGAATTATTTATTTTTTTTAAATATTCCTGTTTTTAAAATACATGGATCTGCTTCATATATTATGTATCTGAAAACTACTGTTAGGTACATGAAAAACCTGAAAAGCACAGTTTATTATCTAGTATTAGTATTATCTTTGCCATATTGTATTCATTTTGTGTTGAATTTTGCTTGTAGTTCTTTTTTTCTTTTAATTATATTTGACAGTGCTTGTTTACTGAACATATCATATACTGAAACATACCTAAAACCGAAATGGAAAAAAATAAATAAATAAAAATAAAATAAAATAAATAAATAAATAAATATATATATAGAGAGCAATATCAGTAAGGCACTGGGACAGTAAGGCACGCCTCCCACCAGTGCTGATATACAGCCATATCGCACTGCAACTCGTGTGATAATGCGTTTATACAACAGTTCGACAGCACAATCGTTTATATAAAAAAGAAAATCAAACACGGAGAGTCTAAAAACCCTTTTGTAAGAGGAACTACTTTCTTCCGCCATTCATTCACATCTGCAGCTGACGTCAGAACAGCAGAAGCCGTTACTGATTCACCAACGTCACTTTAGAGCTAGTGTTTGAATGATTCTCTAGCGTAATGTCTAAAGTGAAGACAAAACAGGTGGTTTTGCTCACATTTTAAGATTATAAGGCAGAACGTGACATGAAATGCCATCCGTCTACAGAGATATCTCCCAAGATTATTATAGTCTACAGTATTTCTCTGTTGCAATCGGGATATCACAATAATTAACCCCGAAAAAGCAGCGCAATCACTACCAGATTGCTGTTGTGTTTGTGATAAGGAAAAACGCTAAACACATGCGACCATTGCTTCTTTCTTTCTGCCAACACAACACACATTCCTGATATGCGAGTCCCATCTCACACTCAATACACTACAATTATATGGTATAAATACAGCACTACAACATACAAATGAGAGAGATGGACTTAGAATATCACTTACCAGTTTAATAATGATTTGATCAGCTGTAGTTAGAAATTACGCTGTTTTAATCTTCTAAGGGCTTATTATGCGGTCCTGTCGCCATCTTGTGGATAGACAACGTCAACCGTCTTTGGTCTACTCAATATGGCAGGCTAATGGCTGCGATGTCTCTCAGAAATGATAAATATTTTAAAATAGGCACTATCCTTATAAATAAACTGCATAGTTGCAATCTAAACAACTACGTTCTCCACTAAAATAACCTCAAAAGTACTTTATGTTGCCCAAAAGGAGCAATATTTGTCAAACTGTCCTCAGCTTGTTGCTGTATGTGGGCGGAGTAATACACAAGGGTGAAGGGTAAAGAGGCGGGTCAAGTGCTGTTACTTGCAAAATATCGCACGGCTATCAGCCAATCAGATTCAACAACCAGACAGAATTGTTGTATGTGTATATATATATATATATATATGTATATGTGTGTGTGTGTATATATATATATATATATATATATATGTATATATGTATATGTGTGTGTGTATATATATATATATATATATATATATATATATATATATACAC
>CAIGQV010000990.1:1209895-1231058 GCA_903798115.1 Danio jaintianensis
ATATAAAGAATCAAAGAATCTTGGTGTGATTCTGGAGTCAGATCTGAACTTCAATAGTCATGTCAAAGCAGTAAGTAAATCAGCATACTGTCATCTCAAAAACATTGTAAGAATTAGATGCTTTGTTTCCAGTGAGGACTTATCACCAGCAGGGTGGATTCCTGTAATTTTATATTATATTTGTATTAAATATTACAAATATTAAATATAATATAAAAAAAATCTCCTATTTGGATTTTCACTGTGAAAAAACAAAAACAAAGAAGTGAGGGTTAGTGAAAAAAAAGAAAACAAAATTTTTGGCTGAACTGCTCTGTTAAGTCCTTCAGACCTGGGATGAATAGGATCGTTTCCCAGCTGCCCGGCATTTCGACCAGGCCAAAGCGGGTCGTAATACCCCGCCAATCTGCTAAATTGATGTCCTCTCAGGAGGCAAAAATCTTGTCCTGGAGCGAACTACAAGGCAAAGGCAGGTATCTGGTGTCCTGACCTAAGCATTGGAAACCCAGCTCCCCGCTGCCCACAACCACAGGGCCGCCCATTGTTTACAGTCCCTCCTCTCTCAATACGGCCACAGATACAGTTAAAAGCACCAGCCAGTTAACGTGATTAAATTTCTCTGTATCAATCATTCACACACAAAGTGTTCGATTGTGTGCCTCTGAGTCGCGCACAATGGACAATGCTCCTCACAGTTGAACTGTTCGCGGTAGAAAAGGTGTCTAGTGCGCTGTTTTTGTTACCTGCTCTCTAGCCTGTGAAAGCAATCTCACATCAAAGAAAAGCCATGCAGGTAACACACAATGCCACATCGGTGCTAGCATGACGGCCGTGTTTGCGTAGCACATGTATGTGTGTGCATGCGTGTTTATGTGTATTTTGCATGTTGCGACGACCCTGAACATCAAAGCCAGCCACAACAAGCCATTGTGCAGACCAGATCTCCAGAATCTACACACTTCTGAGAGGGAAAAGAGGCAGATAAAATGACATTCTACCTCTCTACACGGCGGGGACAATCGGCGCAAAGATACGAGACAGGGGACGTTTTTCCTTTCTCCGCCGAACACAAAAGGCTCCAGTAGTTATTTTAGACCGCTCGCTTACACTGCTAATCTTGATGTGTGAAAGAAAGGGTCCGGTGCTGCGACCCGTGACCCACGACAGTACCGCTGGGGTTATGCAGTAACAGTGAGAAACACACAGATGTGCAGGACAAAAAAAAAAATCACTTTTTTTGTAGCAAAGTTGACTGGTCGAAGTAATTATTAACTTGAGTTTTAATGGTCCTTTCGGAAAGTAAAGAGGAAATTACTTTTTGTTCCATTCCAGCAACTTCCAGCAATCCAACTTGTAATGACAAAAAAATGATGACCATTATAAAAAATCATGAAATAAAAAATAATGAAATTATTTTCTGTCATTTAAATTAACAGAACAATAAAACAAGCAACACATTTATTCTGAGCTTCAAAATATAAATAAAAAGTACACTGTAAAAAAATTATGACCAGTGCTTCCCACACTAGACTTTACTTGGGCGGGCCGCCATATATTAACGGCCGCCCAAATATATTTAGTGACACATTTTTTTTTACTATTATCATCATCCTTTTACACTTTTTGTATCCACTCAATATAACCAAACATCCGCGATCGTTTAAGCAGTGGAAAATGTTCTCTCGTTTAATAGTTTTGTTCTGTGACCGCGAGACCTGTCAACAATCGTGCAGACAGTTTCACGTGCTCTTCAGACCCACAGAGACTTGCGATTTTGGGACTTAAAAAAATCGTCCGGCCTGAGTTTCTAAATCTCCTAAAATGTCCGGAATTCAACTTTTGCTTTTGCTTTTGTAAAGCTCGTATGCGTTTTTGCATTACTCTTTTATTAAAGACTTCTTTCCACCTGGTTTCACAGCTGACAGCGCACGCACAGCCGCGATACCGAGAGAATAAGTAAATAATAGATTCATTAATCTAAACGACTCAGAAAAACTTTACTATATACTCGGAGAGGACGAAATCTAAACTGGCTGCAAAATATATGTACACCATTAGTAATGGTTAATCTACGCATTTGCCTTATTTAAAAAAATCTACTCGTTTTAATCTTGCAATTAGGATCATTTTTAGAGATATTGTCTGTTTTTATTAACTTTTCTGTCATTTATTTCTCATTTGCTGATTATTTTATTAATTTGATGATGTTAATATATCACATTGGCTATTTTATATACATATTTAAAATGCTTTGGCATTCAAACTTGGAAGAGAGAGAAGCAGATTTTACCTGTCAGTGGGTGCACATGGCTCCTGAATAGTTTAAAAGTATATATATATTTTTTTTACTTTAACCCATTGAGAAGAAACAGTGTCATAATAAATACAATTATTATTAAAAATTAAATTATTTTACCATTTTAAGAGTTCACACTTAGCTGATGATTGATTATAAAGCTTGTTTGGCATGCTCTCCCAGGAGAGAGCCCTGAGCTCATAAGATCCTCGAGCTCGGGGCTTCCTCCCGTTTGCAAGGCGAGAGGGGAGTTTGAGCTCAGGTCGATCTCGAGAACTCCCCTGCTGTAGTAGCTAATGAACAGATAGTGATTGCTCTTAAGAGATAACTACTTACTAGGAGCATGTCTATGGTGCCGATTTGGATTCACGTTGGATTCACGTATCCTCAAGCGTTTGCAAGGCGAGAGGGGAGTTTGAGCTCAGGTAGATCTCGAGAACTCCTCAAGATGCCTTAATTAGCTTGGGACAGCAGCCGCGTATTGAAGAACCCCCCAAAAGGCAATAAAGATCAAAGCCATAACTGGCTGCTGAATGGAAAGTGTTAGAAAGATGGTACCAGGAGAGGGTTTGCAGGAGCAAAGACGGAAACGGTGCAGAAGGTGAATGGTTTAGGTTAGAGTGATCGCTGCTACTGAAGTGGTGTACTGGCAGCCGATGTTGCAAATGCTATGTGTGATCCCGTAGCAGTGTTTAACTGCCGTGACCAGGCGAGAGAGTGAGACAGATGTAATAATTTGAATGTGGGATGTATGAGCTCTGCTAGAGAGACTCTATAATGGCAGTGGTGAAATGTCAGGATAAGCTCAGCGGAGCGTCTCTGCTGCTGCAGAGGTGCGATAGAAGTCAGTATCGAAGAACTCTTACGCAGGCATTTTAACAGCTGTGACAGTGCTGGGGAGTGTAATAGTATAAATAAATGGAAGTGTATGTGAGCTCAGCAGAGCGTCCCTGCTGCGGCAGTGGTGCAGAGGAGAATTTAAGCTAAGCGGAGCATCTCTGCAGTTGCAGAGGTGCAATGGAAGTCAATAATAACAACAGGTAAATACGCTTCCGCGGAGGCATTTAAACTGCTGTGGCAGTGCTGGGGAGTGTGTCAGTAGTGGTATGTTAAATAGAAGTGTATGTGAGCTCAGGCAGAGCGTCACTGCTGCGGCAGTGGTGCAGAGGGGAAATCAAGCTCGGCAGAGCTTCTCTGCTGTTGCAGAGGTGCGGTGGAAGTCAATATTGAAAGGCAAGTACGCTTCCGTGGAGGCGTTTTAACTGCTGTGGCAGTGCTGGGGAGTGTGTTGGTAGTGAATGGCTAAATGCAAGTGTGTGTGAGCTCAGGCAGAGCGTCACTGCTGCGCGGTGGTGCAGAAGAATAAGGCTCGGCGGAGCATCTCTGCTGTTGCAGGAATGTTAAATACTTTCAGTAGTGATATGTAGAGATGAAAGTGACTAAGGGCTTAGCTAGAGCGTCACTGCAGTTGCAATGGTGCTATGGGTGAGTGTATCTCAGCGGAGCGCCTCTGCTGTTGTAGAGGTGCAGTGGTAGTCAGTATTGGAGAGTAATGAGTGCTCCCGCAGGAATGTTAAATACTGTCCGTAGTGATATGTAGAGATGAAATCTCTACATATGAGATTTGTCGCTGTGGCGACCCCAGACTAATAAAGGGACTAAGCTGAAAAGAAAATGAATGAATGAATGAATGAATATAAAGTAATTTTGTAAGACCTTTTAAAATGTTACTCAACTAAATTGATTTTAAAAAACACAAGCCAATAAAACCACATTTTATTGACAGTAAAAGGGACTAAGCCGAAGGAAAACGAATGAATGATTTATTTATTTATTAGAAAAAAAGAAATTACATTGGCTAAACCAGGACATTAGAACGAATCGTTAGTGTTTATCCCTGTATAAGTCTACAATTTTATTCATAATGGTCTTAAAAAGTCTTAAATTTTACCTGATGAAACCTGCAGAAACCCTGTATTGTTTTTAATGGGGGAAAAAAGTAGATTTTATACCCAGACATTTAAAAAGACCATATTTTAGACCAGTGATCACATCAGATGAATGTTTATTTAAAGCAAATATTATTGGAGTGTGTTTTGCAATAAAATACTGTATTATTTCAGCTTTTCATTTATTCATTTTCCTTCTGCTTAGTCCCTTATTTATCAGGGGTCGCCACAGCGGAATGAACCGCCAACTTATCCAGCATATGTTTTATGCAGCGGGTGCCCTTCCAGCTTTCAGCATTACAATATGATTAAAAGTCTTTCTACACCATTTATTCTTCCAGAGCAACTTTTAAGACAGCCTTTTATTTGATATTCCTCAAAACTAGCACATTACTGCCAAGACATTAATAATATATTTAGTCAAACACTGTAGGAGAACGTGTAGTCCTTTGTGCTGCGATGCGACATAATTCGCTCATTAATTTTTACGAAGAAATGTCTGCCAGAACAGAAAAAAACCCAAAATGAGAGCAGACGCACGTGAAATGAACGGAAAGAATAACAACATGCATCATTTACACAAAGTAGCATCTTATAGGTGTATGTACATAACAGTCCACGGGAGATTATTCTGAGACAGACATAAATATCACCATTTTGCATTTAATAATGCATGAAACAAGCATTTAATTGACTATCTTGTATGGAAATCTACATATTGTGTCCCAGAGCACTTTTATTATTAAAACAGCCGGAGACTTCTATTTTTTTGACTCATGCATTTGTGCTAAATGTTGAAGAGCCTACTCAGGGTGTGTTTTGCAAGATTCCTCTCTCTGTTAAACATATTTTATTGGACTGTCTTGCTTTATTTATTTATTTATTTGTTTGTTTGTTTGTTTGTTTGTTTGTTTAATTATTTGTGTACTTTATTAAGAGTGCAAAACATACAACATATGGTAAAAACAGAACAATAGAAATAGAACAGCAAAAGAAATAACAGAAATGTGTATAAACCGCAATACCATTCAGAATAATATTGCTAGTATTTAGCAGTCATTATAGTAATAATAATAATAATAATAATAATAACAAATAGCAATAATATTATAAGTTGGCGATGAGGGGGTGACACGGTGGCTCAGTGGTTAGCACTGTGGCCTCACAGCAAGAAGGACGCTGGTTCGAGTCCCGGCTGGGTCAGTTGGCATTTCTGTGTGGAGTTTGCATGTTCTCCCCGTGTTGGCCTGGGTTTCCTCCGGGTGCTCCGGTTTCCCCCACAGTCCAAACACATGCGCTATAGGGGAATTGGGTAAGCTAAATTGTCTTATGTGTGTGAATGGGAGTGTGTGGGTGTTTCCCAATACTGGGTTGCAGCTGGAAGGGCATCCGCTGCATAAAACATATGCTGGATAAGTTAGCAGTTCATTCCGCTGTAGCGACCCTAGATTGATTTTTCCTGTTTATTAAAATTGTATTTAATATTTCCCCCAACATATTAATTTGAGTGTACTCATTTCTGGACTGTGATCTTCATTTTTTTGTTAGATTAGTTTTGTCTTTGGTACTGATTAACCTAGTGTATATGCACAAGTCATTTATTCTGAGCACTGTATACACACACACACACGCACGCACACAAACAAACAGGGATTAATAGAGGCAAATTGTTTGTGTAGATATGTGAAAGGGTGTGTTGTGGATGCTAAATTACAGGTGTGACCCCGCAGCACCCACGTCCTGCATGATTTATTGAGTTTGTCGGTCACTAGAAAGAGTTCAAATACGGGAGGTCTGAACTTCCTGTTATCTTTGCCCTCGGCTGACCCCTCGTGCGCTCGTCTGCTGTGTTTCACAAGCCAATGCATAACTCAAAGAGAGGTCAGCACAAAGAGCCTGCTGGACCTGTCCCAGAATACATCCAAAGAGCTTCTTAACCTTTGTGTTGTCTTATAATTCTGTAATTCGTTTGTCCTTCGGGTCAAAAATGAGCCGCCTTCACTAAACCTCTGAAGTAAAGCAGATCAAATTCATTTTTAAACTATTCTGCATGAAGACACAAGCTCATCTCCATCACAACACTCTGTGAATGTGCAGGATTTCATCAGGGGACAGCACTCGTTTAGAGTACAGTAAAGGGTGTGTTTTATAATGCTAAAAGTACCTGCAGAAGTGTAAAACGATTTTAGCAAGACAGTATTCATAAATAATGAACCAGCAGAGTGTGTGTGTGTGTGTGTTAGAGTGTGCATATGTATGAGTGTCTGCTGGAGTCTGTGTGTGTGTGTGCGTGTGCGTGCGTGCATGTGTATGAGTGTCTGCTGGAGTATGCATTTGTGTCCGTGTGTGCGTGTGTGTGTGTGCGTGCGTGTGTTTGTGTGTGTTAGAGTGTGCATGTGTATGAGTGTCTGCTGGAGTATGCATTTGTGTCTGTGTGTGTTTGTGTGTGTTAGAGTGTGCATGTATAGGAATGTCTGT
The DNA here is from genome assembly GCA_903798115.1 of Danio jaintianensis. Classification (NCBI taxonomy): domain Eukaryota; kingdom Metazoa; phylum Chordata; class Actinopteri; order Cypriniformes; family Danionidae; genus Danio; species Danio jaintianensis. Next base: position 1,216,619 of record CAIGQV010000990.1, read on the forward strand.
TTGCGTGTGCATGTGTGTGTGTGTGTGTTAGAGTGTGCATGTGTAGGAGTGTCTGTTGGAGTGTGCATGTGTGTGCGTGTTTGGTGTGTGTGTGTTTGTGTGTGTTAGAGTGTGCATGTGTATGAGTGTCTGTTGGAGTGTGTGTGTGTGTGTTGGAGTGTGCTTGTGTGTGCGTGTTTGGTGTGTGTGCGTATGTGTGTGTGTGTGCGTGTGTGTGTGTGTGTGTGTGTGTGCGTGTGTGTGTGTGTGTGTTGGAGTGTGCATATGTGTGCCAGTAGATTTTGTGGTGTTAAATGTTTTTTTAGCTGGCAGGTAAAATTTGACCCAAAGGTCAACCGTTGTACCCTAAATGTGTCCAGCCTTCATGAAAACAGGACAAATGGAAAAGGATTCATTTTTTCTAATGTTTGAGTCATTTAAAAAAAAAAATCACCAATCTTCAAGATAAAAACATTGTTTAAAACATTTTTTCTGCTGTTAAAATGATGCCCGGGTCATTTTTGACCCGTAAGTCAACAGGAGGGTTAAATCACATGCAGACAGTATTTTGGTGCCATGTTTAAAGATGTCACAGACAGCTCAGACCGAATCGCTGCTAATACTAATATCTTGCGCTCTTGATCTGGCATCATGAATTCCAAGAATCAATAAATGATTAGAAAGATTTTAATGGCTTAAACTTAGCAATTAATCTGATAAGAAGGGTTTATTTCCACTGGTTTAGCTGGCACTGGGTTAAATTAATCTTCCTTGTGTTTTTGTGCACGTCTGTTAGACCAACACTGGTTTTAGTTGCGTTGGCATTGTTGGCATTAGTTTAATGGTTTCATTACAGGCTTTATAACAGTAAACAACATTAATGCATGCGGTTCGTGCCGTCTGATGGAGATGCTTCATGACTAGTACATGCAAATGAAATCTAAGCAAAATGTGCATAATAATTAGTTACAAAAAAATTTCAGGCACGTTACTTTACACTCAACCGTATTGGTTCCATTTGTAGGTAAATACAGTAGATGCATGTGTAAATATATCCTTTTTAGATCTTATGTTTTTTGTATTTGACTTTTTAAGTGCATAATTGTGATGGATAAGTTATCACAATAATTGAACAATATTTGGAGGGTTGTGTTTATCTTTTCTGGTTAAGGGATACTGTGGATAAATAATTAAGTATGACACTAAAACCACCTAGTGATTACTTGTCTTAATAACTGTGCGTTCACACCGAAAGCGGCGAGAGCGTCAAAGTAGCCGGAAGTCATTCATTTTCAATGGGAGTCGGCGGTGATAGGGGGCGAGCAGCAGCGCGGTGCGTCTTCGCCGGTGTGGGCGTCGAGGAGGGTTGAAATCAAGTCAACTTTATATTAGTGAGCTATGACGTGGTTCGGCGGCAAGCAATCGGAATGTAGAAGTCCACCGCTTGAGAGGAGTCCAGAAAACACAGTCCTGTGAACTTTGATTCCGACCACAGTTGTTCCCAAGGGTTTGATTATTGCGGTCGCCGGATTTCCTATTATTTACGATGTTTTCTTACAGGCCCTAACATTAAAAAAAAATTACTGCCTAGTTACTGTGCATTAATGTTCTATATATATATATTTTTTCTTTAAAAAAGCGGGAATCTCATGCAACAATTCAAAACAGTATTGCTGCTTCAGAATATTTCAGACATATCAACACATACTGGATAAGTGGAGCAAAGACACAGCACATGCAACAACTTGATCTTCTATTGTTAAATGAATTTGATAAAAAGTGCGCAACATTTTCACACTAGAAAGCATGTTTTATGTGGGAATGTAACTGATTTGCTGATATGCTGCAACGGCTCCTTTAAATACGAGATCAGTGTAGTGAATTTTGACGCTGTCACCGGCGAAGTTGTACAGACAGACAGCGTTGTCGCCAGGGCATCCAGAGCGAACTTTGACACTCTCGTCGCCTCTGGTGTGAACGCACAGTCAGTGATTCACTGAATCATTCATTTAAACGATTCATTTAAACAGCTGATTCATTTAGAAGCAAAGCAAATGTCTGGCTTTATTAATATATATATATATATATATATATATATATATATATATATATATATTTCACTAATACTAATACATACTGTACTGTATATGCATTGTGAAGACCAGGATTGAGAAACACTACTTTTACTCGTCCATCAACATGATTTCAGCAGAAGTCTTGTAGGATGATGAAAACTCCCATGATTCATCAAACTACACCTTTGTTTGTTGTAAATATGCGCCCTCTGGTGGATAAAATTACATACTGTGCCTTTAATAAATGACTTGTAATGATAAAAAGCTGTAAAGTGCAATAAAAGGCAAATGTTTTTCTCCCATACATGACCATAAGTCTTCTGCACCATAAACACCCTAAACTCTAAATAAATGTGGGTTATGTAAACATTGACACTATGGTGGGCACGGCCAGGGGTGAGTGGGTGATTTGGGAGGGTCACAGGGTTAAGAACCTGCTCGCGTCCCCCCACAATGCTGCGTGCAGCTAAAACAAAAGCCTCTAATTCCGATTTAGTGTTTCAATCCTGTGCCACATTTCTGAATGATTTGACAGGTCAACAAGCAGGGGCAATCTGTTCACCTCAACATGTGTTTGCCTCATTTTACCTAACAAAATGAGGCTAAACAACTAACCTGTTCATGGTAAACCAATAAAATCAATCGTTCAACATTTCTACAAACATCAAAAATAAAAATTGGATAGAGCCTCTATTACATTTCAGTCAAAAAAAGACATCTGAATCCATTTTTAGTCTAGGTGTAACATGAGATTTAGGCTGTGCTTACACTTGGCAAGTTGGCATCTGGGATGTTTAACAGAGAATTCCACCTATCAGAGAGTTAACAGAAATTCAATATATTATTAATGTATATTATATTGTACAATACTATAAAACTAATGCCCTGTTCACACTAGTGTAAACGCTTCCCATTTACATTGAATGGCGTGACGTCAAGTGTTGTTGAACTGAATTGTGGATTCGTTGATTTGCGTTGGGTCTGTTGCATGTGGCAGAAGTTTTCAAGAGCCAACACAGGTGTCAGCCAATCAGATTGTTCTATGCAAATACTAGCGCAGATGCTAACCAATCATGTTCATGCAACACCAGAGAATAGTGGTCTGTGAAAATGGAGGAAAAGCTTATTATCACGGTTGGTAATCACCCAGTGATTTACGATAAATTTTTATATACATCATTACACTATTACCACGACTACTACTGTGCCTTTTTGTGTTGCGGTTATGGCTGAGCGATATGGCAAAAAAAAATCATCACGATAATTTTTTTCATATCAGTCGATATCGATTATTATCACGATAAATGTCAAATCTTTATATCTCTCAATTTTAAAGGCTTTTCAGCATGCCAATCCCTTTGTGCACCTGATTTAACACATTTTGTGAAATGTTTTAGATGTCTGACAATATAAATAAAAAATTAATAACCAAAAGAACAATCTTAATTCAGCATTTACTGTTCAAGTTTTCAACAACCAAAGACATTACCCTACAAGTTATTGTATATTATTGTTCAACATCAGAACAAAGTAAAACAGGTTTGGAACAAGTAAAAGGTGAGTTAATGGTGACAGAATATCCTGTAAGTTATCCAATCCTATAAGTTAATGGTGACAGAATAGACTGTCCTTTTAATGGTGAGTATGGTGAATTTAGGGTGAAATTATCCTTTAATATATTTTCTAACGATTACTTGATGATCTATTGATTGTCAATAACTCTTTAATCGACAGACCTTGGATGACTGGTTAAGCATGGACATTTAAAGGTGAGACTCTGCTGGGTAGTCGCGCTGATGCTTGTAGATGGTCCACGTTTACCAACACTCGTTTGGGTCAGTAATTTTTTAGCATCTTCATAAGGGTGGCATTGTTTTAAATGATGAAACGGGTTTGTGGTGTTGCCTGTTTTTGATGGCACGATCTGCGCAGTTTGCAGTGCGCGTTGCTCTGTTTTGTGTCGGATTGCAAAAAACTAAGTAGCAAATTAATAACTAAGTACCAGACTATGAAGTTTAGTGACGTTTCTTGTCTACAATATTTGTGACTGTGACCTTATTTATTTTTTTTACCTTATTTTTTTCTTACTTATCCAAGGTTCTTACTCCTTCATGGCTGTAAACTTGTACTACGTGCGGCATCCGGAAGTGCAGGCTGCGCAGCTTTACGCATAAACATTATCGAACAATTTATCGAACTGTCATTATCGTTTTATCGAGAAAATATATATCGTGATAATTATCGTTATCGAATTATCACCCAGCCCTAGTTGCGGTCCAAGCTGGATGTGATTGGCTGTTGTCACTATGACAATTACATCAATGTGAGCTTCAGACACACCCACTTTCAAGTTTTGATGCCAATGCTCCATTTGAACAGGGCCTTATATTTACATTTAGTCATTTAGCAGAAGCTTTTGTCCAAAGCGAGCTACAATTGACACACAGCAAGTGCTGTTGCTGAATGACATGCTGAATGCTGAATGTTGCTGTTGACACAACAGGAACTGTTTGTGCTCAGAGAATTTAGTGCTAGATTTAGGAGGGGGAAGTTTTATTTTTTTTTGAGAGAGAGATTTAGAGAAGAGTGTTTCTACAGGTAGTTTGTCAAGCCCACTCACCTGTTTGAAGCACACTTCATAATGCACAAGGTTTTTTTTTAGCATCTGATATAATGTGATGAAGTATGTTTATGTATGTTATTATATATTATTGGCTATGCTTGTAACGTGATGGAAAGTTTGAAAATGCATCTAGAAAGTGCTTGAAAACTGCTTAATTTGACTTTGGAAAATGTGAGATGTGTAAGATCAGTACTGTGTTTAAAACATTCGGCCTGGATTTGTACTGCATTTATGTATCAGTACTGTCCCATGATATATTTATTCATGTTGATTTTTTTTTAATGCAGTACAGACCAGGTTCACACCAAGTTTTATCTCTCCACCCCTCCCACTAAAGAGGGGCCGGAGAGGCCACTGCCATTCTCGTCCCACCTGCAGAGAGCAATATCCTAAATCCATATTAGTGTGCTTCCCAAAGGCTTTGGCCAACAGATGGTTCCTCAAATCCCCTGGTTTCCTCCGAGATGGGACATGTGTTCGTAAAAACACTCAAATGTCTTCTCCAGTATAGATTGATGTTTTTACTCCAAAAAATACCCAGGGGAAACTTTTATTGCTCGGAGATTGGTCTTTTATAGCTTAAAGGAGTTCTCAATTATAGTGTCAAATCTGAGATGTTCTTTTCCACCTAAAATTTGTGAGGAGAGATTAAAAAAAAGAGTCTAATAAATTTATGCACACACACACACACACACACACACACACACACACACACACACACACAGTAAAAAATGTTTGGTTCATATTGAAATCTTTGACCTTTGATATATATATTGGGATATTTGATTGATATATATTGGGAAAATCAGCTAAGTAAAAACTCATAATCATGATTATTTTGGTTACAATTGTAATCATGATTATTTAAAACGATTATGAGTGGGCCAAATGATTATAGGCCTGTCATAATTCATTTTTGTTGCGTGATATATTGCCATAGAAATTATTGTGATAAGTGTTATTATTGTCATTTCAAGACCAATTCATGTCTGTGTTTATATAATGATTATACAACAGCATATAAATAGTCATAAACACATTCAAGGGACAAAAATGACATCTAAATGTGCTTGTAACATTGTTCCTGAATCATCATGGACCGCAGATTTGGAACCGAGCTCATTTGGACACCGTCTTCTAAACCTGTCAGTAGTTTTCAGGAAAATGTAAAGAAATTCACCTTTTCATTACCTGTTAGTAAGCATTGTTTGTAAAAGAGTTGAACCTAGAACTCGCTGACGGCTCCAATGGAGATTAGATGAGATAAGCTGTGCAATCAGCTAAAATGTTGAAGACATTTCATTTTTATGTAAGCACGTTGGACGATGTATATTACGTCACCAAAAATGATTGAAGTCATGTCCATGTATTGCATGATAAGTCGATATATTGATTATTGTGACAGGCCTACTTATTTAGGCAGTCGGCAGCAGGAATATCACAGCTGTCATGGATGCCATATGTTTTTTGTGTGTGTCTTTATTACATCACAAACAGGTGTTTATGTAAATATTGACTATGCAGCATATTTTGACACATGTATGCATACATTTGAACATTTAGGTGCACCTTAAGCTAATTGTATTGATGTAGTTTGCAATCTTGCTGAAAACAATTGAAGATTTATATAAAATATCCAATCTCAATTGCCAACTTGCGGAATGAAAAACTTTATGAATTTGATGTGCATTGCAATGTTTATAATGATAACAAGTTCATAGAATCAATTGGGATTTTATTTATGAATTTTTGGCCATTAATATGATGTTTATTTCAGTAATGTTGAAAGCAATGAGGCGGCACGGTGGCTCAGTGTTTAGCACTGTGGCCTCACAGCAAGAAGGTTGCTGGTTCGCGTCCCTGCTGTCCCAGTTTGCATTTTTGTGTGGAATTTGCATGTTCTTCCCGTGTTGGCGTGGGTTTCCTCCGGGTGCTCCGGTTTCCCCCACAGTCCAAACACATGCGCTATAGGGGAATTGAATTAACTAAATTGGTCGTAATGTATGAGTGTGTGTGTAAATGCGGGAGTGTTTCCTAGTACTGGGTTGCAGCTGGAAGGGCATCCGCTGTGTAAAACATATGCTGGAATAGTTGGCGGTTCATTCCGCTGTGGCGACCCCTGATAAATAAGGGACTAAGCCGAAGGAAAATGAATGAATGAAAGCAATAAACACAGGGTGTCTGTGGAGTCTTAAAAAGTATTAAAAGTTGATACATACGTTTAGAGAAGGCCCTTAAAAGTATTAATAAGTCTTGAATGCTATTTTACATGGTATTCAATTTTGTATCATCTTTGATTAGGCAATGTATAGTTGTCTGCCGACACTACTGTGGGTTGCATTTTTTTTTTAATTTAACTCCATGATTCCTGTATACCCTCGAACAGCAGGTTCATAAGGAACTTTTCTTGTCTGCAGGAACATTTTTCATGTATCTTCTCAGGACAGGTGATGAGCACACTGTGGTTTTTCAGCTCTTTCCATGAGTCCTGGTGGTCTCTCGGACTTGCACTTGAGTTTGCTCTGTCTGGAGTTGCTCACGTCTCCCCTTCGGTCTTCGCACATAACCTGTGCCATCAATCTGCAGCTTTGCCTGGTTGTTTGCAGATATCTGAAACCATCATGTCCCCCACACAAACTGACAACGGTCATTTCACAGGTCATCCATCACAGCGGAGCCTGTTTTACTCATTATATTTGTGGCTGTTGAGTATTAAAAGCTCAGTGCAGTTCAGTTTAAGTGCAGTTCACCAGGAGGTACGGCTGCTCGGTTATGGCAAAAATTATAATCGCAATTATTTTACTCAATATCGAGGTCACTATTATTTAAAGTTATCAGAAATTTTGGGGTTGATTTATAAAAAAAACTGTTACCCATGCATTTTCATTCTCAACTCTTTATGTTCATTTATTACATAACAGGCGGCACAGTGGCTCAGTGGTTAGCACTGTGGCCTCACAGCAAGAAGGGTCACTGGTTCAAGTCCCGCCTTGGCCAGTTGGCGTTTCTGTGTGGAGTTTGCATGTTCTCCCCGTGTTGGCGTGGGTTTTCTCTGGGTGCTTTGGTTTCCCCCACAGTCCAAACACATGCGCTATAGGTGAATTGAATAAACTAAATTGGCCGTAGTGTGTGAATGAGAGTGTATGGGTGTTTCCCAGTACTGGGTTGCGGCTGGAAGGGCATCCACTGCTTAAAACATATGCCAGAATAGTTGGCGGTTCATTCCGCTGTGGCGATCTCTAAAATAGAGACTAAGTCGAAGGAAAGTGAATGAATGAATATTACATAACAAGCAAGAGTTTATTTGAATAATCACTTTTAAAAAAATAGCAAAATCTAATACACTTTAATAAATCAAGCACGACCCAAGCTACAATAGTCATAATTACATAATTTGAATGATTTCCACATGAAATTGGTCTTTGCAGAGGAATGAATATGCACTGCTTCGAAGGAGGTGTGATATGACACAATAATTGTTTTATTTTGATTCCTAGAGGGCACCTTGTTCATTTAAAAACATGTCAAAAATGCATCATAGGCTCATTCTGAAAACGTAGCCCTATATACATTTCTGGAGATCATGAATTATGTAGCCAGAGGTACATATGGCTGCATTTTGTCTTTAAAACGAACGCTACGGGGCGGTATGACGCCTTTCCTTTTCGTGCTTACCAGCTGATCGCTTACCTCCGTATGGACGAATTTACCGCTGTTGCAGTTTTTTTAGTAGCTCGCCATGTACGTTGGCGGACTTGAGACGCAGAGAGGAGTTGACCACGACGACGGGGTTTGAGTCCGCCGAAGAACAGTTCCAGAAAGCGGGTAAGACATAAACAGAAGCCAAAAAATAAAATAAACAAGTAAATAACAGGGTGAGAATGTGGTAAAATCTGAAAACATGGTAAAAATAAGGCGAGGGCTTTTCTTTTTCTGCATTGCTTCTTAAAACACTGGCGGTTGGGTTTAGGTAAGGAGGTGGGCGGGTCAATCGGTGCTTTTAAAATCACTATTGGTTGGGTTTGGAGAAGGAGAAGGGTGGGTCAGTCGATAAGTCAGTCAGTCGACAGCGGCCTCTGGTGGATTTACAGATCTCACAAAGCGTACACATCGGCCTCTGATGGATTCACGAAACAAAATCTGCAAAAAAACGTAGTTCCTGGGACTTATTTGGCGCTCTCCAGAAATGTATTTAGCGGTACGTTTTCAGAATAAGCCTAGGTTGCAAAAATGCAGATCGATTTGGTGTCAATCTTGATGTCAAAACGACATCAAATTGACATCTAACATTGGCATCAAAAAATGTCAAAAATCAATTACAGGACAGTTCTTTAATAGATTTTTAGATGTGCTTTTTTGACACCAGTGTTAGATGTTGCCGTCTTTTTTGGCTTTTTTTGGCTTAAGGTTAGATGTTGGCATCTTATTTTTTAAGGTCAATGTTAGATGTCAATTTAAAGTCGATTTTACATCAAGATAGTTCTCATGCGTTGTAGGGATGCAAAATCCAGTGTTGATTTTTAATTTATAGATTTCAGATTAATAAAACGTTTCTTATATTATAATACTTTTTGTGTCATTATTTGTTGGTCAAAATGGCATCAATGTGGGGATGTCAATTATACATCAAGGTTTTAACATCAAATCGATTTACATTTTTAACATGTTTTTTATGTCGCTTTGACATCAAAGTGTTATTATTTTTAGTTTTTTAATCATTGGAGGCCAAAATATGAATCTAAATTGAACTTTGTTTTATTGCACAACCCTAATAGGAGGCTGCAACAGCTTGGAGTGTTCTTTTGGGAGTCGTGCGCCTTCTCCTGACATCTGAAAAGGAGCGCATGCGACTTGAAGTCTGACGGCTATTGTTTCATTAGTCAAAGGCCACAATATTGAGCTGGGACTGATTCCAGCCTCAGACATTTTCTCTTTGACTCCCATTATGATAATCTCAGATTTTGGCTCGGAAGACACTTGTCTGGGTCTGCTGAAATTCCCACTGTGCAATTTCCCCACAGATACCTCCGCAAATTCCCTCTCATGCATTCCTGCCCTGAACGTGTTTTTTTTTTTTTTTCTTTTAGTATACGAACACATTTTTTTGCCCATGGTAGGTTGTGTTGTAGAAGACTCTACAGGGCCAAAAACAACCTCTGAGTTCATACCAGCACAGAAATCTCATCTGAAGGACCTACTGAATGTCATTAGTTTAAAGTTGACTTGTAGGACAGTAGACGTATGCCGATATTTAATAATTCAACAATGCTTAGCATAAATGTGTACACCCCATATTGAAAATGAATATTTGTATACATTTCTCAGTGAATATAGCCAATCTTCATAACAATATCATGTTTTATTAAACAGTTATATCCATTAAAATACGAGTTTGGTCACCAAAGATCTTTAGGAATACAATACTTGAGGATTTAAAAATTAATCACTAACAAAGTATGAAAATACAATCATTAAGCACATTATGCTTATAAGTCAAGACTACAGCATTTGTAGATGCAGTTTTAAACTGCTTACTAATGTCTATTAATGGAGAGTTAACAAATAATGAATTGACTATTTGCTAAGTAAGGGATAAAGTACATCCAGGAGGTTGTCATCACAGAATAAGCCTGACTGTTGTTTAAGACTGAAGGGATTATTCTGCGATAACAACCTCCTGGATGTACTTTATCCCACTTATTACACAGATTTTTGCCACAAAACATAATAATTAGACACAAAATATTGTTCTGAGCCATAATAGTTTACTAATTCTTTAATTAAGCACAAAGCTGACAGAAACGAAACCAACTGATAGACTTTACACCAACCTGCGCATTATCCAGACACAGGATGGCACCAAACAGTCAAAAACACAAAGCTAACAGAAACAAAACTGAATGAATAAAGCATATACAAACCTACGTATTAAGGTAGCTTAGTGGTTAGCACTGGGGCCTCACAGCAAGAAGGCCGCTTCTGTGGTTGGCATTTCTGTGTGGAGTTTGCATGTTCTCCCCGTGTTGCCGTGGGTTTCCTCCGGGTGCTCCGGTTTCCCCCACAGTCCAAACACATGTGCTATAGGGGAATTGAATAAACTAAATTTAGAAAGTATAGTCATTATAAAGTGTTACCCAATAGAGTTATAATAGCGTATATCATGATTTCAAAGCTTCAACAAGTAATCACAAAATAAATATGATACCATTATAAGCCTATAACACAGTAAATCTACAGTATGACTCGAGGACACAAGGTTTTTCTTCACAGTGTAGTTTGATCACATCCAAAATTGGCCTCCTCGCCCTCTAAAGGCTACTTTATAATAATATAAGTTCTGTATACTATAATAATAATACTAATAATATAAGTTCTATATACTATTAAAAAAACTGAATAAATATTTATATTTATATATATATTTATATTTATAATATTTATTTTTACACACAATAGACTCAATGATGGGTTAAATAATCTGTGGAATCTGCAGATTCCTCCAGCCACAAATTCTGTGTGGGCTAAAAAAAGTTTGTATAGGACAGTCTCTATATAGGACAGTAAATCTACAGTATGACTCGAGGACACAAGGTTTTTCTTCACAGTGTAGTTTAATCACATCCAAAATTGGCCTCCTCGCTCTCTAAGGGCTGCTTTAATGGCAAACCTGATGACTGGGTGAGTTGTGTGTTTTAATCAGCGCGGGCTGCTGAATTGCACGGCCGCGTTGACAGGCGTAATGGTTCGTGATTGGGTTCTTCAACAGGTTGTGTTGGGTCAAGGCATCTGTTGTGGCCCTCAAGCCAAACCCACTCAATGCCACCATTGTCCTCATCCAGCGGCATTAAGACGCAAAAGTTGCTATTGTGTTGTTTCTAGGTCAGCTGATACACTTTGAATACGAGATTAGCCTCGGAAAATATAATTGTACGTGTTTGGACATTGTCTGTTGTTCACTATGCGGGTGTTAGTTCTGCATTGATGCACTAATAATGTACACTCTAAAGGTTCCCTTATTTGCTAATTACGCACTAATTGTCGAAGGACGTCTGGCATACATTACTTAATACTTGGGTCTTTGTGACATCCATTAAAATGAAGTATGATGTCATCGTGTTTGCATAGCATTAGCATGATTTGGGCCAGTGTTGCTGTATTGTGGTTTTGTTTCAGGGCACAGATTTTATTGTAGCATTTTACAGTAAGGTCTCAATTAAATTTTCAAATTTATATTAATGCAAGTGAAATTACCTATTTGTTTATTGTGCATTAACTATTGTTAACGGATAGGCTACACATTTTGACATTCAAAATTAGTTGCTGAAAAACATTTAGGAACAATTCATGTTGTAGAAACCATTAGTTCATAGTTGACTAATGTTAATGTAATCCTTCCTGAAAAGTGTTACCATTTTTACTTTAAACATTAGGTGTTAAACCAATACAGTATCCCAATTGATTATTGTAAAAAAATGTTAAAATGAGTTTGCCAGTGATGGGTTGCATTCTGCTGTGGCGACCCCAGACTAATAAAGGGACTAAGCCGAAAAGAAAATGAATGAATGAATATAAAGTAATTTTGTAAGACCTTTTAAAATGTAACTCAACTAAATTGATTTTAAAAAACACAAGCCAATAAAATCACATTTTATTGACAGTAAAAGGGACTAAGCCGAAGGAAAATGAATGAATGATTTATTTATTTATTTTTTTAGAAAAAAAGAAATTACATTGGCTAAACCAGGACATTAGAACGAATCCTTAGTGTTTAGCCCTGTATAAGTCAAAAATTTTATTCATAATGGTCTTAAAAGTGTCTTAAAAAGTCTTAAATTTTACCCGATGAAACCTGCAGAAACCCTGTATTGTGTTTAATAGGGGAAAAAAGTAGATTTTATACCCAGACATTTTAAAAGACCATACTTTAGATCAGTGATCACAATACCATGATCATATTTTGATCTTATACTGGCCCATGCCTACAACTGTTTCGGGAATCTGAACGCACACTACAGAAATGCACGATGGCCCTCAAATGACATCGTTTGCTGGCAAGCGTGGCACAGATGGCATCAAACATAAACACCCTGCCTGCCTCTAGAAGACGTGTTATAATATTCCTAAAGCCTCGCTGCGGCTCAGCCAACATGTTGCACGCTGCAGGGTTCCTATTTTTCCACCCTTGTCTTCGTCAGAGACGCTCAACAGTGCTGTGACCTTTGCGAAAGCGGTGGCACAAACCTCCAAAAAACAAAAAAACAACCCGGCGATCTTGAAGAAGCGTTTTTCTGTGAATCCCGCTTTATGAATAAATCATTTGACGACAGGTCTGCGAGGATGGCGAGCGTTTTAGGAATGCATGAGCTGTAATCGGGTGGTGTTTTGGGTGCGGAGGATGGAGATTTTTGGGGCTTGTTGCTGCATGATTGCGCTGCTGATTGCGCTCTGAGCCTGATACGAACACAGCGGGGGGCTGCGGGGATGGCGTGTGTTTGTTGGGCAACTGTGCTCTGGACTGCAGCATCACATTAAGAAGATGACCTAAAGACCACACACACAAACACTAACACACACACTTCTTTATAGTATGTTATTCTTCCGATGAATGCTGGTTTTATGTTTCTGAGAGTGTTTGGAATGAGTTGCTCATGTTGTTTTGGTTTTGGAGGAGTCATTAATGTGAATAATGTTGCATTTTTTATAAAAATCTGTTACATTTACTAAATGGGAGTTGTGGGATATTATTAGGGATGTCCCGATCAGGTTCTTTTGCCTCCGAGTCATTTGATTTTGAGTATCTGCCGATACCGAAACCCGATCCGATACTTCTATAATACATAAAATAAATAATAAAGAAAAGCGAAGAAACAGATCCAAGATGTTCCTTATTTTTTATTTAATTCACCTTATTTTAACATTCAACAACTCCGTTAACAAACAGAGCACTTCTGTGAGGTAGCTTGAACAATCAAGTAATAAATAACATCAATTCTTCACTGTTGGACTTTTTTGAGCTCTGGAGACCGCGAGAACAGAGAACGCGTCCTCTGAGAAATGAGATGCTGCGTTCTTCCTGATGGTCACATGAACTTCACGCAGTTTAATGGAAAATTATTTCAACATTACAGCATTCATACAATGATGTATTGTTTTTCCCCTTTTCAATATATATAACATGCACAAAAACCTACAAATATACAAATAACACAGATTTTAATATGAATTTCAGCAAATGAACACCCTTTAATGTGTTTATGCCTCTATTAAGATTTTCATTGTGAATGTTTACTTTAAGTGTCTCATTTAGGCAAACTCCTGAGATAAATAAGTTATATCTCTGAACTTTAATATTAAACCGTTATGAAATGCTGCACTTCCCATCTGCTTTTTTTCAGAATCAGCCGCAATGACTTCTGGGACTTCTCGAGTAAGTTTTGCGCTCAAGTCTGCAACGAACACGAACACTAACAAACTGTTGTGCTCTGCATTGCTCAGTCTTTTTCTTTATAGTATGGTATTTATCCGATGAATGTACAGTAGGTTTCAATGTACAGTAACACACACACGCACACAGGCATTCACGCACATATACACTAACACACATATGCACAAATACACACACACACACACAAACACTAACACACTCTGTTGTGCTCTGCATTGCTCAGTCTTTTTCTTTATAGTATGTTATTCTTCTGATGAATGTACAGTAGGTTTCAATGGACAGTAACACACGCACACACACACACACACACACACACAC
>CAIGQV010000990.1:1232656-1247656 GCA_903798115.1 Danio jaintianensis
GGGAGGTATTGCAGACGGGACAAGAGATAGGATCCATGTGCAATTTTAATGATAAAACATCGTGCAAAAACAGGACATCCAGGAACACAAAGTAACAAAACAACAAACTAAGACCGGGAACTAAGATATAACATGAGCAAAAACAACAAGACCAAACAATACCATACAAAAACAAGACAACTGAGAACAACAAACGACTGAGCAAAGACTAAACAGGTGCAGGGTGTACAAATAGTCCAAACAATGAGTAGTGATCGGATGCAGCTGTGTGTGTGATGAGTGGAAGTGGAAACCGGGTGTGTGTGGCGGAATGATGGGAATTGTAGTTTGTAATGATTTGTAGTTCATGATGAAATGTAGTTCACCAGCGATCTCTTAAGTCCTTGATCGCTGGTGAACATGACAAATTGACCCAGCCGAGGCTTGAACCAGCGACCTTCTTGCTTGTGAGGCATTAGCGCTACCCACTGCGCCCCCCTTAATTTGTATTTCTTCATTATTATTTTTATTGTAATGTACGTAACTTTCTATATGCACCAGACACTTTCTTATAAACACTCCATGTGACTCAATAAGATAAAATAAATAAAGAAATTAAAATAAATAAACAATTAGTTTAAAGTGTATTTATATAGGCTTGGGCGGTGTCTAAATTTTGATACTGTCAAACCTCCTCCATATTTTACCTTGGTATAAAGTATTACCGTGAATAATAAAAAAATCTGTAAAATCACATTTGTAATTATGTATTGTTATTCAGTCGTGACATTTTTAACCATTCAATTTCTACAGAATACACTAAAAAATGACGTGTGCTGTTTGTCAAACTACTTATAAAAAATAAGCTGAAACAACACAATTCTTGAGTTTTTTGGGGGGACAACTTTATTATTTCAAGTTCAATCCACTTAAATTTGTAAAACCTAATAAGTGAACTTAATTCGTTCATGTTGTCCCAACATCAATCAATTGTGTGGAACACAGCATTTTTTACAGTATCGTATTTTAATCATTCATTCATTCATTTTCCTTCGGCTTAGTCTCTATTTCAGAGGTCGCCTCAGCGGAATGAACCACCAACTATTCTGGCATATGTTTTACGCAGCGGATGCCCTTCCAGCTGCAACCCATCACTGGGAAACTTCCATACAGACTCATTCACACTCATACACTACGGACAATTTAGCTTACCCAATTCACCTATACCGTATGTCTTTGGACTTGTGGGGGAAACCGGAGCACCCGGAGGAAACCCACGCGAACACGGGGAGAACATGCAAACTCCACACAGAAACGCCAACTGACCCAGCCGAGGCTCGAACCAGCGACCTTCTTGCTGTGAGGCGAACGTGCTACCCACTGCGCCACCGTGACGCCCTATTTTAATCATAAACATAGTAATTCATTATTTACATCAATTGAAAACAGAATCACGAGTGTACAATTCTGACTTGAATGAATATGCAAAAGGCTTTCCATGAGCCTCACTAATGGGAAAATCATTTCATCCGTAAATACATCAAGATTGAGGACAGATGCTGATACTCTTGATTCAGCTTTTGTTTTATAAGAACAATATGAAAAGATGAATAAAGCCGAGCACATTTGGCCTTAAAGTGCATCTGTGCACCCAGGGTCCCGGCGGCCGTGCCAAAAGTCCTGCTTCCACTTTCACACTGTCACCACCGGCCTCCGCTGGTTTTTTCTCCTGATAAATCGGCAGATAACAGGCATAGCAAGTGGCCATTGTTTCGCCGGGGGTAAAGTGTTTAAAATGAATTTACCCGGTGAGTGCGGCGAATTCATTTCGCATTATGCTTGTCGCTGATGTACAAGGGGTCCGCTCCAAAAAAATGGATCGGGTGGCATGCCAAACTCTGTAATCAGGGTTTCTCGCAGGGCTCGCGGCCTATACAAAGAAGCACAGACAATCAGGTTTGTTAGCTATGCATGCCAATCTGTTACCGTGGTAAAGGGGCAAGAGTCAGGGGGGGGACGGTGCCACGCAGGGGCAACAAGCACACAAATACAATTACTGCTCACCAGTGCTGGGGAAAGTTACTTTTGAAAGTAATGCATTGCAATTAGGGCTGCACAATATATTGTTTTATGGAGCTAATAATATGCCAAAACAATCTGAATTTGAATTATGTTCATTTGAATTATTGACAATTGTAATTTAATAAATCTGACCTACTTTCTGCGCTGAATCTGAATTTCACGATCTGAATTTCTGGTTTTGAATGTTAGAATATTGAATTTGATGTTCTGAGTTTGTTCATCTTGAAAACTTGAAACTGTATGTTTACAAACTGGATATCTGCAGTCTATGAATTCAGAACAAAAAAATATGAAGTTTGAAAATACGTCTATAAACATCTGACTTAAAAAATTCAGTTGTCTTAAATTTCAGATGTTTAATATTCAAGTTATGAAATTAAAATTCAAAACAATTTTTAATGGCATATAATATTCAGTTTTATTAAATTACAATTGCTAATAATTCAAATTAACATAATTCAGATTGTTTCGGCATATTTTAAGCTCCATATCGTTTTAGGATGGATATCGCAATGTGTGTCACATCGCAGGATATGCAATGTTTGAGTGGGGATTATATTTGACCAGCACTTGAGAATGCATGAGATTTTTGGAGCCATTGCAAAATATGACCAACACAGAGTGAAACTTTATCATTTGGAATGCATGTCATCTGTAGATTCAATTGCAAAGCATGGCATTTTTTATTTTTGTATTTATTTAATATTTAAGCATTGTGGAGTTTAAGTTGATAATTTGCATTAGTTTTTTTTTTCTGTTAAACATCTCAAATGTCAGTGTTCAGGCACATGAAACAGTCATATCTGTTAGGGCTGCATGATATTGGAAAAAAACAGACTTGTTTTTCTGCAATATGTATTGCGAATGCGATATGATTATAATTTCACAAGATGACTCTATTTGGAAATCATTTATAATTGTACATTGATTGGGATGATTTTGAATATGTGCATCTGCATCAAGGACATAACTTGAAACTGAAAAATAACGATTAATCCAAAATTACTGAAAATAAACTGATGGAAATCAGATATTTGAATTGTAGTTCAACAGAAGCGTTAAACAAATGCAAACTAATGAAACTGGCTTGGATAAAATTGGAGCGTATCAACAATATTGTCCAGGTCTGTATATAGTGATTCATTTTCTTTTCGGCTTAGTCCCTTTATTAATGAGGGGTCGCCACAGCGGAATGAACCGCCAACTTATCCAGCATATGTTATATGCAGCGGATGCCCTTCCAGCCGCAAAGCATCACTGGGAACAAAGTGTCATTTTGCATTCAATTCTTTAATATTTGTGTCCAACTGCCATTAAGGCTTTCCTGAAAAATATAAAGCACTAATCTTTCCTCATTTCTTCTTTGTTTTTTAAAGTTTATTGTTACATAAAAATTTTTGCAGATGCTCTTCCCTACAGAATCACTCCAAATATTCTGAAATAATGAATTGTTCACAAATAGAGTTAGTCAATAAATCTGGTTAAATATATTTAATAATGCAATATACAATTGAAGTCAGAATTATTCGCCCTCCTGTGAATTATTTTTTTCTTTGTCAAATATTTCCCAAATGATGTTTAACAGATTCAGGAATTTTTCACAGCATTTCCTATAATAAATTTCCTATTCTTCTGGAGAAAGTCTTATTTGTTTTATTTCGGCTAGAATAAAAGCAGTTTTTAATTTTTTAAAGCCTTTTTAAGGTCAATATTATTTGCCCCCTTCAGCAATATTAGTTTTGGATTGTCTCCAGAACAAACCACTGTTATACAATGACTTGCCTAATTACCCGAACTTTACCCTAATTAACCTAGTTAACCCTTTAAACGTCACTTTGTGAAGTTTCACAAACTAATTTCGAGAGGAGCACGTGATATGAACGACGACAGCTGATACCTATCGCTAATCATTAGCCAACCAATCAGATCATTACAAATCACTATAAATACCCTGCCAAAAATCTCATTCCCTATCTTCATTTTCGGAAAATCTTCGTTTTTTGAAGACCGCTCTCGCTACAAAAAACGCTCCAGCTTCAAAACTTTTACAGCACCGCACCACCAAACCCATCATTCGGAAAAGAACTGACAAACAATTCGGCGAGAACCCCGCTCTTCCCAAAAAATCCAGCCGAAGCTCAGCGCTACCCAGCCTCACCAGGACTACAAATCAAGCCCGAAGCCCCGCAAAAAACAGCTGGCCCACCTGCTCTTCTACAAGTCAACTACAACGCCGTCAAAGATCTTCCTCTCCTTCCAGTTTACACCACCTCCTGCTCTTCCCATGCTCATCCTACGCATACCTTCAACCCAATCTCCAGCAAGCTGACAGTCCACGAACTCTGTCAGAATCCCTCAGACATCAGAGATTCCGGCATCTGAGCCGTTGCATAAGCCGAACTTCTGACAACAACCAAGGAAGACAATAACTGAAGAAACTCACCCTTCAAGCCTCCCGTCCGTCCACAGATCCATATTCTCCACTGCAAGAACCCAACATCCATAATAATTAACATCCACGCAATACAAGGCTATCATTTCAATTTAGTATCCCGAACCACTAAACGTACGTAAACATTACTACTATTTTGAAAACAAAATGGCCGCCGACCTCTGCACTCTTGTGATTGACATGTCATTGAACCAATAGCCGGATCAAAGAAGTGCTACAACCACCAACATCCAAGGAGCTTCAAAACGAGAATCAGTCCCGCCCTCTCTTTGACGTGAATGGACCAAATCAGTCGTAACAAGTAACAATCGAGCATGTTAAACACGAGTGCTTAAAGCATAAGAGAAGAGAGAAAGGAAATAATAGATATCTTAAAGAGAAAGGTAAGGAAATTAAAAACATTGGGTACTTACTGGGACATGAGTTCAACAGCGACAATGTCAGGTATAGTATTTTTACAGGGTTAGATAAACGCACGTAATATAAATTTTAAATAATTAATGTAAACAAATAAGCGCTCTGTTTAAATTCTGGAGATTATTGAGCTCAGTGTGGAGGGGGGAGGAGCTGAACACGCAGCGCCAACCGATTCCTGAGCTCAGAAATCGCGAGATTGAAACAGTGCAATGGCAAACAAGTACAACAGTCTCTGTTTTCATAGATACAGTAGAGAAATGGTATGCACGAAAATGCAGTTAGCCTTTAACTAAGAGTTGCAATGACCTTGAATATGACTTCGGCCAGATAAGCTTGTGTTATTAATGTTAATATACTAAGCATAGTTATTTTTCACTACAATCAAAGTAGTTAAGTACTGATATTATAAAAAAAAAAAATAATAATAATAATAAAAATAAATAAATAAATAAAATCATGCCATGGCAACTCATGCGTCCATTCCATACACAAGGAGCGTCACGAGAGAGTTTACACGTGCAAGTTGGTCGGTGGTGTAATGGCAAGGAAATGAGCAAATAACTTCCCGCTCAACAGCGATGAATTAGAGGACATTTCTGACGAATGGAGTAGTGTTTCATCCATTGACTCTGCAGTAGACACATTTGCATTTTAAGCAAATTTACAGGATTATTTAAGGGTTAAAAACTCTACTACACCATCACGTTACTACACTGCATTCAAGAGGAACCTACAGGATACTAGCCCACGCCACGCTCCATACCCTCAGCCCACCATCTCTCTGCCAGAATAAGATCAACCCGGACTGTCAAATAAACAGCAAGAAAGCCACGCCCCAACCGAACCTCCCCTAGACTCCGCCAGAAACATTCCAGGATTACCCTCGCCACAACAGCACTGTCCATCAAACGGACTTTCCCTTCGACAATAGAAACTCAGCAACTGGCTTCAGAAACAGAACTGCCTCCAACAACCATCCCACATCCGACTCCAGTCCTTCCTTATTAAGAGATGATATTACCATAAATCACCCCATGCATCACCTGCACCAAACATCCATCTCCCCTATCCTACAAGCAGTATCCCCCAGCACATTACAATCATCTTACAGCTTGGAATGCATTTAAACAATTCCATTCCCTCTACAACACCACATTTCCCAATTTTTCCTTGCTCACAATAACTTCATTCATCATATACCTCCATATATACAAACATACTAGCCAGCTCCATCAGAAGCTACTTAAGTGGCATCCAATTCTTCCACTAATTAATACACGGCTCCGTATCAAATTCTATAGCCAATGCCCAAACCAGCCATCTTATCAAAGGCATCCAAAGCCCCCCCCTCCCCTCCCAGATTCCAGGCTGCCCATCACACACCACATACTGTCCAAATGCATTTCCACACTCCGGAAAGGCCTTTATCCACCCACACTGACCGAACCCCCGACGCCAAGTTCATACTCTTTTCGGATTCCTTAGATGTTCCGAAATTTCTATAATGTCAAAATTTTTTTGACCCCAACATCCACCCCACTATTTCAGATCTAGCACTTATCGATGGGGAAATGATATCTTTCCTTATCAAGGAAAGCAAAACAGACCTATCACGCAAAGGATACTACATATATATTTTTGGCATCCCCTCCTCTACACGCCCATTCCAAACACTCCTAGCATACATGCACTACAGGAGAACCCTCAGCACTAGCCCTTCCTCCCCCCTATTTATAGAGGACTCTTCCCACCCCATCACACGCTTTTGGTTCCAAAGACACCTAAAAGCAGTCCTTCACCTTTCAGGATTTTCACCAGAATCCTACTCTAGCCACTCATTTAGAATTGGAGCTGCCACCACAGCAGCACATACAAACCCTAGGCAGGTGGTCATCTGATGCTTTCAAATCATACATTCGCCTCAGCCAAAGCCACCTCAAAGCAGCCCAAAGTCCCTTTCCAGATGAAATATTCCCAGCCTTGTTTCTTCCTTCCCCAACTTCAGCAGTCCCCGTCACCTCGCCTAGCTTCCCACCGCTCTCAGGAGTCTCCATACCCTCCCTCCCTCCCCGACTCCTGCCAGAGCAGCCTTTGATAGCTCATCTTACCCGAGCTGTGACTTCGAGCTTCGAGTCACGTCACTGCCCCTCCCCCAGCTTCAGCGTCGCGTGCCTGCGCTCGCGCCGGACGGGCGCATGTACCCTGGCGCATGCGTCTGCGCGTGAGAGCGGGCATATGCGTATGATGTAGATACGCGTCCGCACATACTCAAATTCGCGGACGCATGTCGACACCACGCTGGCTCCCCAAGCCTCCCTCGTCACCCTCTAAAAGGAGTCTCCACCGCCCAATCCCTTTTCCCTGACTCCCGCTAGAGCCAGCCTTTCTAGCTCAACTTCCCGAGCTGTGACTTCGAGCACGAGTCACGTCACCCCCCCCCCCCCCGGCCTTAGCTTCATGCATTTGATCGATAGTTCGCATGCGCAAACATGCGAACATATCGATCATTCGCACATGTCCGTCCAAATACAACCCAGTATGCGGGCATATATTTCAGCTGTCACTCCCAAGCTCTAGCCCCCGCAGGGGCGGTCCTCGAGCATCTACTCCAGCAGGCACCCCCACCCTTTCACCCTAAAAAATCCCGATTCCTGCCGAAGCCAGCCTATCTAGCTCAACTTCCCGAGCTGTGACTTCGAGTTTCGAGTCACGTCACTGCCCCCCCTTAGTTATTAGGCTAACCCATCATATTTATATGTATATCTATATATGCTTATATACATATACATTTATATATACTCTGCCCCCCGGGGACTTGCATCTCTCTTCTTCTTCCTCCTTTCCAGCCACTATATCCAGCAGCCGGATATAGCAACTTTTCAGGCTTTTGGGGGGCGTTCTCCGAATACACGGCTGCTGTCCAGAGCCGATAGCTCTTTTGGAGGCTTTCGAGAAACACCTGATCTCGTATCCCTCCTAATGCTCATTGACCAGGCGGGAACCTTGGGCTCACCTATCTCCGAGCTCAGGGTTCTCTCCCGGGACAACATGCCAAATCTGCTATCATAGTCGAGCATTATCTAAGTGCGAACTCTTGAAGTGAAGTTTCACAAACTAATTTCGAGAGGAGCACGTGATATGAACGACGACAGCTGATACCTATCGCTAATCATTAGCCAACCAATCAGATCATTACAAATCACTATAAATACCCTGCCAAAAATCTCATTCCCTATCTTCATTTTCGGAAACCCCCCCTCCTCCCCTATCATTCCCCTATCCTTCTCCCTGATTGGGCGACACGGCTACTCAACGAGAAAACCAGGGTTCAAGTGCTATTTGAACCAGTGGGTACTCTCTGAGCGGAGTTTGCATGTTCTCCCCGTGTTCGCGTGGGTTTTCCCCGGGTACTCCGGTTTCCTCCCACAATCTAAAAACATGCATATAAACGAACCGTAATAATCAGTCACAACCACATAAACACACACTTACCGTATTAATTAGAACCAAAGGGAGGCTTTCGAGAAACATCTGATCTCGTATCCCTCCTAATGCTCATTGACCAGGCGGGAACCTTGGGCTCACCTATCTCCGAGCTCAGGGTTCTCTCCCGGGACAGCATGCCAAATCTGCTATCATAGTCGAGCATTATCTAAGTGCGAACTCTTGAAAAGCTGAATACTAGTATCTTGAAGAATATCTAGTCAGAAATTATGTACTGTCATCATGGCAAAGATAAAAGAAATCAGTTATTAGAAATGAGTTAGTAAAACTATTATGTTTAGAAATGTTGGTCTGCGCCAATGGTGTAGTGGATAGTGTGTCGACACATGCACTCTGGTGCTCGCGGGTTTGGTTCCCACCTCGGGGTCTTGTGCCGGTCCTTACCCTCTCTCTGCTCCCCGCACTTTCCTGTCAATACTCTCTAATGTCCTGTCCATTTAAAGGTGAAAACCCCGAAAAAATTATTATAAAAATTTTTTAAAATAAATGTTGGAAAAAATCTTCTCTCTGTTAAACAGAAATTGGGGGAAAAAAATATACAGGAGGGCGAATAATTCTGACTTCAACTGTATATCACAGAAAAACACAATATTGTAAAATGATTTTTTTTTCTGATATCATGCAGCTCTAATGCTCACAGACCCGACTGCTCTCTATCTGTCACTTCAGCTCACTCTCGCTGCCTACGCCAAATCAACCCCATAAACTTTCTTACTCCTCTCGGTCAAGAATTGCATGCGATTGTGTAAGAAACTGCTGAGATCTGCACTCGTGTTCAACCTAAAACTGACCAGCAAGAGCATCAGAGAGCTGCAGACACACAGTGTGAGGAGAGGAAAACCTCTCAAATGTGACACTGGACCACAAAACAAGTTTGGAGATTTCTCGAAATGTATGCATTAGCTGAATAAATAGGCTTTCCACTGGCGTATGGTTTGTTAGGATTGGACAATATTTGGCTGAAGTACACCTAATTTGAATCTAAAATCTGAGAGTTTAAAAAAAAACTATAGAAATATTGAGAAAATCACCTTTAAATGTGTGCATATTTAGTGTTGAGCGATGCATATTAGTAATAAATTCATATCCATTCATTTTCCTTCGGTTTAGTCCCTTTATTCATCAGGGGTCACCACAGCGGAATGAACCGCCAACTTATACAGCATATGTTTTACACAGCGGATGCCCATACACACTCATTCTCACACACAAACACACACTCATACATTACGGCCAATTTAGTTCATCCAATTCACCTATAGCGCATATGTTTGGACTGTGGGGGAAACCGGAGCACCCGGAGGAAACCCACACCAACACGGGGAGAACATGCAAACTCCACACAGAAATGCCAACTGGCCCAGCCGGGACTCGAACCAGCGACTTTCTTGCTGTGAGGCGACACTGCTAACCACTGAGCCACCGTGCCACCATAAATAGAATTATATTCAAGATTATCAATATGCAGTGCTCAACATAAATTAGTACACCCCATTATGAAAATGAATATTTTGATCAATTTCTCAGTGAATATAGATCATATATTTTGGTGCATTTAAACAAAACAGATTTATTAAACAGATATATTTAAAGAAATACATTTTAGTCACCAAACATCTTGAGAAATGTATATATAATACATTTAAATTCAAGCAAAATATTGCAAAAAAAAAATTACAAACTGCAATATTTTTGATATTTTTTGCTTCTCTTGATTTTTCCTCTTTATAAAAATTGTATTGGGGCGTCACGTTGGCGCAGTGGGTAGCGCTGTCGTTTCACAGCATGAAGGTCGCTGGTTCGAGCCTCGGCTGGGTCAGTTGGCATTTCTGTGTGGAGTTTGCATGTTCTCCCCGTGTTGGCGTGGGTTTCCTCCGGGTGCACCGGTTTCCCCCACAGTCCAAACACATGCGCTATAGGGGAATTGGGTAGGCTAAATTGTCCGTAGTGTCTGTGTGTGAATGAGAGTGTATGGGTGTTTTCCAGTGATGGGTTGCGGCTGGAAGGGCATCCGCTGCTTAAAACATATGCTGGAATAGTTGGCGGTTCATTCCGCTGTGGCAACCCCAGATTAATAAAGGGTCTAAGCCAAAAAGAAAATGAATGAATGAATGAAAAATTGTATTTCGTATTTTTCCCTAACATATAAATTTGCATGTACTAACTTTCGGACCGTTGTCTTAAATTATTTTGTTAGATTAGCTCCAGATTTGGCTTCAGTACTAAATAAACTAATGCATATTGCCACATATAGTATTGTAAAATCTTAATTTAAAAAAATTTATTTGTTAGGGGTGTATGATCGTATATGCTAAGCACTGTACCTAGTGGGAAGGAAAGCCATATTTCCGGAGGAGCAATATATTCAGACTTTTAGAAACATTTCACTTTCTTAAATAATCTAGAAGAGGACCCCAAGTCCTATAGAAGAAGTGTTTTATAGAAAATTGTTATTTATAAATCATTTATAAATGTAATCTTCTTTTCAAATAGGCATTTAAGCTGATATGGCAATAAACTAAACTCTCTCTCCCATTTAAAGGAATAGTTCACCCCAAAAAATGAAATTTACTCACTATTTACTCTTCCTCAAGTGGTTTTAAACTTTTATGAGTTTCTTTCTTATGTTGAACACAAAAGAAGATATTTAGAAAAATGCTGTAACCATCGACTTCCATAGTAGAAAAACATATACAATGGAAGTCAATGGTTACTGGTTTTCAGCATTTTTCAAAATATCTTCTTTTGTGTTCAACAGAATAAACAAACTCAAACAGGGATTTAAACAAGTAAAAAAATGACTAAACAATGACAGAATGTTCAGTTTTATGTGAACTATCCCTTTAAGTATCGTCAACCAATCAACACTAAGCAGAAGCCATTAGAACTGTGTGTGTGTGTGTGTGTGTGTGTGTGTGTATGATCACTTTTTTCTATTTATTTTCCCACCGATTCCCAAAAAGCAGGTAATAATTAGACCGGTGCGTCTCTTTTCAAGCTAATTCCTCCTAAATGTACACGCACATTGTCATTTGTTCTAGTGGTAATTTGTTGACCCAGAGGGCTACAGCCTCCCTCTTTCAGCAGCAGAAGAGCCCCTGATTTGTAAACCCTTTCATTGGCTAGTGGAGCAGTAGTACCGCGGTAAAGGCCAGAGGAGGGAACGGGAGGCCGCTCATAATGGACTGCAGTGTATGGGAGGGTCGTGGGAAAAGCATGGGCATGCTGTTATTGTGATATTTCAACTAGGACTCTGGACTGACCCTCCTAAAGACACATTGTGGTGACTGCGGTGCTAATGGGGGAGCCGCTCAATAGACGCACCCCCTCCACATGCAGCGGACGGCCCGCATGCGGAGGTCGCACCAGGACAGGCTGAGTTTAATGCAGTTAGTAGGTGAATGGGTTTGTGCACTCGCTAAACGGGCTATAGATGCATCATTAGGAGCATCGGACATCAGCGTTTTTGGCCTCTTAGGGCACTAAACCTAAAAGGGATAGTTCACGCAAAAATGTTAATTTGGTCATCATTTACACTGTAAAAAATGCTGCGTTCCACACAATTACTTCATGTTGTTCCAACACAAATCGATTTACTTAACTTTATCCTTTTTACAAATTTAAGTGGATTGAACATAAAAACTTATGAATTGTGTTGTTTTAACTCATTTGTTCAAGTAGTTTGAACAAGCAGCAAAAAAAGAATCTTTTTCTTTCTTCTGTTGAACACAAAATAAGTTATTTTGAAAAATGCTGTAACCAATAATGGAAGTCAATGATTACAGGTTTTCAGCATTCTTTAAAATATCTTCTGTTGTGTTCAAGATGCATCATTAGGAGCCTCGGACGTCGTCGTTTTGGTTTCTTAGGGCACTAAAAAGCGATAGTTCATGCAAAAATGAAAATTCAGTCATCATTCACTCCCTTTACTTGAGAGTTGAAATTTATAAGAGTTTCTTTCCTCTGTTGAACACAAAAGAAGATTTTTGAAAAATGTTGGAGCCCTGTAACCATCGACTTGCATGTTTTTCTTACTATATAAGTCAATGGTTACAGGTTTTCAGCTTTCATCAAAATATCTTCTTTAGTGTTCAACAGAATAAAGAAACTCATAAAGGCTTGGAACCTCCTGAGTAAATAGTGAGTAAATGTTTTGGGTGAAGTTTCCCTTAAAGCTGTTGACAGTGAATGTGTTTTTAAGCAATGATTGCCACTATGTAGTGTAGGTGATGTGATCAGGCCTGTTAAAAATACTGAATTACCATAATTCTAAATTATTCTGACATTGAATTTATTAAAGTTGTAGGACTTGGAATTTCATCTTATTTTAAATCTACTTTCTCAAATTGAAAATGATTGATTGTTATTTTTCACTTTAAATAGTTCAAATTGAATTCAGATTTGAGATTCTAAAATAATTATAGATGGAAAGAAATTTTCAATCCTTTTAGTAATCAAAAATTATTTGAAAATTGAGAAAGTTAACAGACCTTTATTGAATAAACAAATATTAACATTTTACTAGAGAAAAAAGTGTTATGTATGTATTTTGTTTTAGTGTTTTCAATTTGATTTACACACTTTTCATTCATTCATTCATTCATTCATTCATTTTCCTTCGGCTTAGTCTCTATTTCAGAGTTCACCACAGCGGAATGAACCGCCAACTATTCCAGCATATGTCTTACGCAGCAGATGCCCTTCCAGCTGCAACCCAGCACTTAGAAGCACCCATACACACTCATTCACACACATACTCATACACTACGGCCAATTTAGTTCATCAATTCCCCTATAGCGCATGTGTTTGGACTGTCAGGGAAACCGGAGCACCCGGAGGAAACCCACACAAACACGGGGAGAACATGCAAACTCCACACAGAAATGCCAACTGGCCCAGCCGGGACTCGAACCAGCGACCTTCTTCTTCTGAAGCCACAGTGCTAACCACTGAGCCACTGTGCCGCCCACACTTTTCATATTCATTAATTCATTCATTCATTTTCTTTTCAGCTTAGTCCCTTTAATAATCTGGGATCGCCACAGCGGAATGAATCGCCAACTTATCCAGCATATGTTTTATGCAGCGGATGCCGCAACCCGTCACTGGGAAACATCCATACACACTTATTCACACACATACACTATGGCCAATTTTAGCTTACCCAATTCACCTATACCGCATGTGTTTGGACTGTGGGGGAAGCCGGAGCACCCGGAGGAAACCCACGCCAACACGGGGAGAACATGCAAACTCCACACAGAAACGCCAGCTGGCCCAGCCGAGGCTCGAACCAGCAACTTTTTTTGCTGTGAGTCGATCGTGCTACCCACTGCGCCACCGTGACGCCCGCTGCTTTACTTATATGTTTTTTTTTTATAACCTGGCAGATGATGATATGGGTGTATAAACCTTTGGACACACTCATTAAAATGTTCAAATGTTAAAAACCCACTGATTAGTGCAAGCCAAAGCTTATGCATAAGTTAAACATCTCCTCCGAGGATTTTAAACCTATTTAATGTGCTGGAGATTGAGCAAAGAGAACCTTTTTTTAATGATCCAGACTGTTATACACCACACAGACTTATTTGCAGTCGGTTGACAAAACAGCCAAACAAAAAGAGAGCTGGAGTAGGTGTTGTTTTTATCTTATTTAGGTGGGAGAGCATTTGTAGTATCTAATAATAATACCTTGTCTGAACAGTATAAGCTATCATGTGGGGTTCCACAGGGTCAATATTAGGACCGCTGCTTTTTAATCTTTATATGTTACATTATTAGGAAGCATGGTATTTCTTTTCATAGCTATGTGAATGAAAATTATATTTCTATTCATAGTATGTAGCCGTATCTCCTGATAATGATCCACTGGATTCAACTCGTAAATTGCATCCAAGACACAGAGATCTGGATGGCACAATATTTCTTAAAACTACATCAAGATAAAACTGAAGTAGGGTGACACGGTGGCTCAGTGGTTAGCACTGTCACCTAAGCAAGCTATAGGTCAATTGATGAACTAAATTGGCCGTAGTGTATGAGTGTGTATGGATGTTTCCCAGTACTGGGTTGCAGCTGGAAGGGCATCAGCTGTGTAAAACATATGCTGGATAAGTTGGCGGTTCATTCCGCTGTGGCAACCCCAGATGAATAAAAGGACTAAGCCAAAGGAAAATGAATGGATGAATGAAAACTGAAGTACTGATTATTGGAGTCAAAGCTTAGGAAGAGAAATTAACGCCTAAACTACATATACTAGGATTCAATCCAAGCCAGTTTTTGACTTGTTTTTAGTCCAAATATCTCAAAACTGATCTTAAATCAAGAAGCATTTTCTAGACAAGCAAAAAATATTGGATTGTTTTAAGAAACAATTCAAAATTAATTGAGTTTTTTCCTTAAAACAAGATAATTAATCAACCCAGGCTCATTCTGAAAACGTACCACTATATACATTTCTGGAGAGCACCAAATACGTCCCAAGAGATACGTTTTTTTTGCATTTTTTTTTTTGCGAATCCACCAGAGGCCGCTGTGTACTCTTTTTCAGATCTCAAATTTC
>CAIGQV010000990.1:1251146-1262558 GCA_903798115.1 Danio jaintianensis
TCCATCCATCCATCCATCCATCCATCCATCCATCCATCCATCCATCCTTTCCTTCCTTCCATCTATCCATCTATTGTTCCATCTAACATTATCAATCCCTCCTGCTCTGTCTATCATTCTCAACACAGCTCTCATTCTGTTTTGTACCTTTAAATTTTAAATCTTTTCTTCAGGGCTTTACAACAGTGTTTGTGCGTCAGAGATGTGTGTTTAAGGCCACTGTCAGTTTCTCTGCCTACAGATACCAAAGCCCTGGTGGATTCCATGGGAAACCACAATAAATGGCCTTGTGTTTTTAGATGCGTCTGCTGAAGATAAAACCAAATCTACAAATATTAAACACCTGCAGTCTGAGAAGCTTCAGACGTCACACCAAAATAAAAGCAAAATTACGTTTGTGCTTATAGGAAACAGCCGACTTTTAGCTTTAAAGAGAATCAAAACTCTTTATGAAAGTCTTTATAGATTTTTGCATTTTAAATTTAGTTTGAAAGAGTTAGTAGTAGTTATTTATGCTTTATAGCTGAATTTAGGATTACATATAAGCAGCAGGGTGACACGGTGGCTCAGTGGTTAGCACTGTCGCCTCACAGTAAGAAGGTTGCTGGTTCAAGCCCCGGCTGGGTCAGTTGGCATTTCTGTGTGGAGTTTGCATGTTCTCCCTGTGTTGGCGTGGGTTTCCTCCGGGTGCTCCGGTTTCCCCCACAGTCCAAACACATGTGCTATAGGGGAATTGAATGAACTAAATTGGCTGTTGTGTATGTGTGTGCATGTGAAAGTGTATGGGTGTTTCCCAGTGATGGGTTGGAGCTGGAAGGGCATCCGCTGTGTAAAACATATGCTGGATAAGTTGGCGGTTCATTCTGCTGTGGCGACCCCTGATGAATAAAGGGACGAAGCCGAAGGAAAATTAATGTATATAAAATTAGATGAAACAACACAATTCTTGAGTTTTTTGGGGGGTCAACTTAATTGTTTTATGATCAATCCACTTAAATTTGCATAAACAATTAAGGTAACTTAATCGATTGGTGTTGGGACAACATGAAGGAATTGTGTGGAACTCATATACTAGTATCATGGTAACAATAAATATTATATTGTGCAACCCTATTTAGAGCCAAAATATTGAATTTTATTTTGTGCAAAACAATCATAGGCTTATTAAATATCATATTCCATGCAGAGGTTTTGTACATATTTGTAAATATATCAAAACCTATTTTTGTAATATGCATTGCTAATAACGCAAGTGTTCAAATTTAAAGGTGATTTGGAAAGATTTTTTGGAACTTTTTTGGGATTTTTTTTTTGCAGAAAAACCGTTTGAATATTATGCTTTTTTTCTGACCATGGCTAAACTTCATCCGATGTGCTTTAATAAGCATTGCCTCTGGAGTCTGACCCTAAAAGGTCAAACATATGTCAAGGATAATCGGAGGTCAAATGAAGCTGACCTGATGTAATCTGCTTTGAAAAGCACCAAGCGTTTGCTGCGTTTAATGACGCTGATGAGTCCAAAGAACCATTTCCACTCTAAAGAGGTTTATTGGACCCTTAACGCTGCATAAACTGGCTTGAAAGACTCCGCAAACACACCCCTCCTTTAAGACAAGACAAGACAAATCTGGCTCATTAAGAGAGGAGCGCTGGATGCCAAGGACATCAATGACAAAAGTGTTCTGAAACTTGGAAAGGTCTTTCCGGTACGAGGGTAAAATCTGTGCGTAGACCTTTCAGTATCCGTACGGAGCTAGATTAGTCTTAATAACGATTCATGCAAACAAACAAAAAAACATGATGTACACTTTTTTTTATTATTATTGAACAGTACCAATTTACAAACTCAAATGGGGAACAATAAATGTATATAGCAAAATATACACACTTCCAATCACATTTCCATTATACAGAAGAAAATATGCCTGCTGATTTCTTAGGTTTTCGTGTGTTTGTCACACTTTAATGTCTCAGATCATCAAAGAAATTTAAATATTAGTCAAAGATAACACTAGTAGACACAACATGCAGTTTGGAAATAAAGGGTTTTATTATTAAGGGAAAATAAAATACAAAACTACGTAGCCCTGTGTAAAAAAGTGTTTGCCCCCTAAACCTAATAACTGGTTGGGCCACAATTACCAACAAAAAAACTGCAATCAGGCACTTGCAACAAGTCTGTCACAACGCTGTGGAGTTATTTTGGCCTATTTATCTTAGGAGAATTGTTGTAATTTAGTCACATTGGAGGGTTTTCCAACATGAACCGCCTTTTTTAAGGTCATGCCACAGCATCTCAATTGGATTCAGGTCAGGACTTTGACTAGGCCACTCTAAGGTCTTCATTTTGTTTTTCTTCCGCCATTCAGACGTGGACTTGATGGTGTGCTTTGGTCATAGTCCTGCTGCAGAACAGGGTTGCAAGGAGGAAATTTGTTTCAGAAATGTAAAAGGAAAGAGACTCAGTCATGGTTTTATACAATTCCTCTAGAGCCTTATTATCTTTGGATAATACTTTTAAAGGTGCAGTATGTAAGTTTGACACCCAGTGGTTGAACTAGGTATTGCACTCCTGGATCAAAACAAACGCAAGCACAGGTTGCCAGATTGAGGACAGGAGCGAGTGATTTAAACCGTGTTCTATATAAAAGCAACGGCACGCGATAGAAGGAATATTTTCCATATTAAAAGGTGTTTTTGTCCTAACCAACACCTGGAATTGATCAATTAGAAATGGCTTCTATTTCTCACAGCTGAACAACAGAAAACTGACAATGATCACTTCAGGTACAGCTCATGTGCTTTATTCAGTGTTAAATGCTAACAATGTGAGTTTGAATGCCATTTTACAGGACATTTATTGCCATACTACTGAAAGCAGCAGCAGATAGTTCACCTCAGATCTGTACAATAAAATAAACCGTTTGAAATTGAACTTTAGAACTAAACACATATCAGTGATTCAGCATCTACATTTAATAATGTTAAAAAGGTTTAATATGTATTGATTAGATTATAAACCTTACCATTTGGTGATTGAGTGCATATTCTGTGCTTCAGAATGGCTGTATTTAAATTTCTTTCGTGTTTCGTCTGGTGCAAACAGCCAAATTGCTTATCACTGCAAATCTCCTCACGAAGCGTGTTGTTAGGACACGGGGTTACAATGTAACCTGCTCACCTAATGTTTAAGTTCATAATATTTATATTATTTGCTAATTAATAGCCTCATGTGGAACAGAATCATTTCGGAGTCTGCTACTGTCCACCAGAGGTCGCATTTCGGTCATGGA
Source organism: Danio jaintianensis (assembly GCA_903798115.1). Classification (NCBI taxonomy): domain Eukaryota; kingdom Metazoa; phylum Chordata; class Actinopteri; order Cypriniformes; family Danionidae; genus Danio; species Danio jaintianensis. The sequence goes on from CAIGQV010000990.1 coordinate 1,254,440, forward strand.
CGCATGCTTTTATGACTGAATGAATGAAATACGCTGTTCCCCTTCTAGGGAACTTCAACACTGCGTTTTATACGCATCACCACTTTTATACGCGTCTTGAAGCTCATGTGAAATGAATCTAATGTAATTTATCGGTGACGTCAGACCAGAAAGTATAAAAGCCTGCACTGAACATTCAGTGTTAACTTCTTTGCTTTCAAGAAGCACGCACGCGAACGCACCCTTTCTCTGGCCACTCAAAACTGATACAGCACACACACATAACAAAAAAACTAACGAAAGTCACTATGGCAGAACCGAAAAACTGAATGTGTGTGCCACCATGTCCTCGCTTTATTACAGCAGGTGACACACACGAAATGTGCTTAGAGTGTTTGGGAGCAGAGCATGCCCAGTCAGCATTCGAGAATGCTGACTGTCAGCATTGCGATGCTCTCTCACACAGAGTGCTGCGGAGCCGGAGGGCATTTTTTGAGAAAGATCCCGCGGCTCGCGCTCCTCGTGGTTCAGGTCCCGCTCATGCTGAGGCTGAGCGTCGGCTTAAATCATGGGGATCGCAGTTAGATCTCGCCGATGAGATGGAGACGGACTCTGTCCTTTCTCTGCCTCTTTCCGTGAGGTCTAATCCTCTCTCGGGAGTGTCGGAAGCCCGCTCTGCGGCTTCTTCTGCCTCGCGGGGGAGGGCGGCGTCCGCTGTTTCCGAGGAAACGGTTATGTCGCCGCGATACAGACAGAGAGGGTCTGGGGATCTGCCACCCCAATCTATAGAATATGAGGAGCTAGTGGAGGTGATAGCACGTGCTGCAGATAGATTTAAAGCCATCGATTGGCAACCAGCACGTGAGCAGCAAGAGCTGCGTTTATCGGGCATGTTAGATGAGAGAGAACTGCCCAGTAGGATTGATCCTCCACAGAGGGACCTCCCCTTTTGCCCCGAGCTGCATGCAGCGATGGCTAAATCATGGAATAATCCTTATTCATACCGTTTAGCAAGACCAAGAACAAATATATATTCTTCAGTTCGGGGGTTAAAGGAGTATTTAGATGGTAGGGGAGCGACGCCCGAACAGCTTCGAGAAGCTCTTCGGGCGTCAGATTTAGTATTCTGGCTACTGAGCGGCACCTCTGGCTCACACAGGCAGAGGTGTCCGAAACTGATAGGGCCATCTTTATGGACGCGCCCGTATCCAATATAGGGCTTTTCGGCGACGTCGTCGATCGCGTCGCAGAATCTTTTGATAGAGTCAAAAAGCGCTCTGGCTCCCTTGGAGGGTTTTTACCCCCACGATCTAAAGACCATAGAGCTGTTAGGGAACAGCCCCAGCCGTCAACGAGCTCCTCATATCGGGCGGTGCAAAAACTCCCCCTCAAAAAAAGAGGGCCTGGAGAGCACGCTCTCAGCCTGAGCCTTCCTCGAAATTACCTACGAGAACGGTAGTAATTTCGAGGAAAGCGAAGGATAAAAGGAAGTCCAGACGTGTTGGGGGTCAGGCTTCCCAGGACCCCCCCTGGACAGCGAGAGTACTACTTGGTGCCCTCCCTGACCCAGGGTCCGTCGAGGAGTGGGCAGACCACTATTCCACCTATGGTGGTACGGTGCTCTGCGCCTCTCAGGGCGGGTCCAAGAGCAACCAGAGGCCAGTCTCGAGAGGCTGGTACCCCTAGCACATTTTTTGGTAGCGTGGAAACGCCTGCCAATGGTGTCTCGGTGGGTCCTGTTCACGGTAGAACGTGGCTAAAGAATACAGTTTTGTGTATGCCCACCTCACTTCAACGGTGTTACACCCACCGTAGTGAAGCCAGAACAGGCTCTGGTTATGGAACGGGAAGTACTGGCTCTTTTAAAAAAAGGCGCGATAGAGCAGATTCCCCCACTCGACAGAGAGTCAGGGTTTTACAGCCGGTATTTCATCGTTCCGAAAAAGGATGGGGGACTGCGTCCCATATTAGATTTAAGAAGTCTAAATCGGTCCGTCAGGGCCCTCAGGTTCAAAATGTTAACTATCAAACAAGTAGTGTCACAAATTCAGCCCAAGGACTGGTTTGTCACAATAGACCTGAAAGACGCATACTTCCATATATCCATCCTTCCCCAACACAGGAGGTACCTGAGGTTCGCTTTCAGAGGAGAAGCGTTCCAGTATCAGGTTCTTCCGTTGGGCCTAGCTTTGTCACCTCGAACCTTCACCAAAATAGTCGAAGCAGCGTTTACTCCACTTTGTATGAAAGGGATACGTATCCTAAATTACATAGACGATTGGCTAATTCTAGCTCAGTCTCACGACATGGCAGTTCGGCATCGAGATGTCGTTCTCGCTCATATCAGAAGGTTGGGGTTTCAGCTGAACACCACAAAAAGTGCGCTTGTTCCAGTCAGGACGATCACTTTTTTAGGTGTGCTATGGGACTCCATGACGATGCGAGCATGTTTGTCCCCGCCACGAATCGCTTCGATTCAGTCAGCCGTACACAGAGTCAAACTAGGCCAGTTCATCACTGTAAAACAGTTTCAGAGACTGTTAGGCCTCATGGCAGCAGCAGCCAGCGTGATTCCGTTCGGTCTGCTGTACATGAGACCCCTTCAGTGGTGGCTCAAATCCAGGGGGTTTTCCCTCAATGGGAATCCTTTCCGCATGATAAAGGTCTCGTGGCGCTGCCTTCGAGCCTTAACCATGTGGAAAAAGCCCTGGTTCCTGTCTCAGGGCCCAGTGTTGGGGGCTGTCTGTCATCGCGTCATGCTTATGACAGATGCTTCTCTCACGGGCTGGGGAGCGAACCTGAGGGGCCTTCCCATAGCGGGACAGTGGGGAGAACATCATCGTTCGTGGCACATAAACTGCTTGGAGATGATGGCTGTGTTTTTGGCCTTAAAACACTTTCTCCCAGATTTAAGGGACCATCATATTTTAGTCCGTACGGACAACACATCGGTGGTCGCTTACATCAATCATCAGGGGGGTCTGAGGTCACGACTGCTATGCAGGCTGGCACATCGGATCCTCCTGTGGGCCCAGAACAAAATTCTGTCTGTCAGAGCGATGTATGTTCCGGGCCATCTGATTATGGGAGCAGACCTCCTGTCGAGGCAGGGGGTGAGATCTGGGGATTGAAGACTTCACCCAGAGGTGGTGGAGACCATTTGGGAGAAATTCGGGCAAGCGCAGGTGGACCTGTTCGCTTTGCAAGAGACCACGCATTGCATACTGTGGTTTTCTCTCTCGCATCCAGTGCCACTGGGACTGGATGCCATGGTGCAGACGTGGCCGAGGCTATGTCTGTACGCATTTCCCCCGATCGCTCTGCTCCCAGGAGTTCTGGAGAGGGTCCGTCGAGATGGAGTCCAGTTATTGCTGGTAGCTCCGTTTTGGCCTACGAGGATCTGGTTTTCAGACCTCACAGCCCTGCTGGCGGGTCTCCCGTGGGAGAGACCCATCAGGAGGGACCTTCTGTCCCAGGCGGGAGGGATGATACTTCATCCTCGCCCTGACCTGTGGAAACTATGGGTGTGGCCTCTGAGGGGGCCCACCTCATAGAGTATGGACTGTCAACCGAGGTTGCTCAGACCATACTAAGCTCCAGGGCTCCCTCCACAAGGAAGCTTTATGCCCTAAAATGGGCTCTCTTTTCAGCTTGGTGCAGAGAACGCCAGCTGAACCCAGTCAGCTGTCAGGTAGCCTCAGTGCTGGAATTTCTCCAAGATCGCCTGTCTGCTGGGTTAGCTGCATCCACTCTCAGTGTACGTGGCAGCTATAGCGGCTTACTGTTCTCCCCTAGATGACGAGTCACTGGGGCAGAATCCGCTAATTCGTCACTTCCTCTGTGGAGCCATAAGGCTAAGGCCTGTCAGCACAAGCAGGGTACCGACATGGGACTTAACATTGGTGCTCGAGGGCATCTCTGTTCCCCCATTTGAGCCATTACAGGAGGTGTCAGATAAATTTCTGACACTAAAAACAGCTTTCTTGCTAGCTATTTCTTCCCTAAAAAGGGTTGGTGACCTCCAGGCTCTGTCGGTTGCACCTTTATTTTTGGAGTTTGCTCCGGGCATGGCTAAAGCCTTTCTTTACCCCAGAACGGGGTATGTGCCGAAGGTTCCCACTCATGTGGCAAGACCTGCTGTGCTGCAAGCCTTTAATCCGCCCCCGGACCAGGAGAAACTGAATTTGCTCTGCCCAGTCAGGGCTCTGGACACATATGTCCACAGAGTTTCCCAGTGGCGGAAGAGCGATCAGTTATTGGTCTGCTTTGGACCCTCAAAGAGGGGGAGTCCAGCGAATAAGCAGACAATAAGCAATTGGATAGTTGAGACTATCTCAATTGCTTATCAGGCTGTTGGACGGACCACACCTAAATTTGTCAGGGCCCACTCTACGAGGGCTGTAGCAGCCTCCAAAGCCTCTATTGCGGGCTCTGCCCTTTTTGACATTTGTTTGGCGGCAGGATGGTCGACGCCACATACATTTGTGCGTCATTACCAACTTGATTTAGACCCCTCCTCGGGGTCCTCTGTTCTCACTGCGTAGTGTGCATACACAGTCAGCAGTGAGTCTGGTCTAGTGGGTATTGCGTTCCCCTAGCGTTCTGGTTAGATGCAGTGTTGAAGTTCCCTAGAAGGGGAACGTCTCGGGTTACGTATGTAACCATAGTTCCCCGAGAGGGAACGAGACACTGCGTCTTCCGCCATACTCTCTTCTGCCTGTTACTTCTTTCAAGCAAATTTGAAGTTAACACTGAATGTTCAGTGCAGGCTTTTATACTTTCTGGTCTGACGTCACCGCTAAATTACATTAGATTGATTTCACATGTGCTTCAAGACGTGTATAAAAGAAGTGTTCCCCTAGCGTTCTGGTTAGACGCAGTGTCTCGTTCCCTCTCGGGGAAATATGGTTACATACGTAACCCGAGACGTTTTCCATCAAGATAACCCGGGGTGCTGAAATATAATTGGCTAAACTGGCATTGGGCTGGTTAACATTACCAAAACAAAGACAGCCGTTCCGGCACGGAAAACACATTTTCAAAGCAGAATATCTGACTTCAGCATTGTTTTTTAGATAAACAAGAATGTTCACTTAGCATGTTTAAAAAACCGCAAACATATTATGGTATTTTTATGCTTTAGAAGAGTCAAAAGCTTACATACAGCACCTTTAAAGAATCTAACTATGTTTTACATTCATTATCACGATGTACACGAGAAGGCAATTTCACGTGCATGAAACCAAATTTATGTGCACTACATATTTATATGTATTTCACAAAAAAATGCACACACACAGAATAAAAATGCATATTCATAAAATACATTACACAAATGCAAAACACCATTTACAATTGTATAACGAACTTGAGGGTGCAAAAGACATGATATGTGAATGTTCTGTTCGCCATGCTGGACAGAGGATTAAATGTGCCTTTTTATTTCTAAATAAAGTCAGAAGGTATACACAGAAGAGCACCTAGATTACATAGATCTCGGCAGGTTATGATTGGTTGAACAAGGAGCTTGCATATGATTGGCTAAAGCATATGACCAGCGTGAGAGGAGTGCGCTGCTAGGAAAGCCAAAAAAAACACACACAAATCCAGTGCGATTGACAGACTATTTGCACAATTGCAGTAATGATGAACTCACAAATATTAAACATTTAAAATATTTTGTACTATGTTATAAATTTTTTTGCATTTGCAAAAACATATTTTATGAATATGCATTTTTATTTTGTGCATGTGAATTTTTTTTGTGAATATATGAATATTAGTGCATGTGATTTTTGTTTCATGCATGTGAATTCGACTACGTATGTGTGTTTTGCATGCGTTATTATTGAGACTAATCTAGCTCCCTAGTCACAGTCACAGTCACATCCACAGTCACAGTTAAAGTACTTAAAGCAGACCACGAATCCGATTTTTGGGTAAATGCAGCGCCACCATAGTGTTCACAGCTGTGTGTTCAATCTCTCTTACGCCCCCCGTCTGTTCTGGACATTCACTTCCATGGACTCAAACCAAGCCATTGCACTTCTAGCCCAAGACTTTGAATGACAGCTCGGCTTAATATATCCTTTAGGCTTTATCTGAAGAGTCAGAGGTCAGAGGATTAGTGTCCCAGGTCAAGTATAGCACCTGTGTGTCAATATAAAACACACAAAGGGGTCAGTCTGCAAGAAGAGAGATTTTTTTGGGGTGGAATGCACTAATGGTGGGGACAAGCTGGGAGATGAAGCTTGTATGCGTGCAAGTCTGCCTCCTTTTAGTTTTCAGGAATTTCCACTAGTATGCGTTTGGGAAAAGAGATATTGCTGATAGATTTCACAAAACATATAGAATGGATTTTTGAAAATATGAAATAGTGTTTTGTTGTTAAATGTTATCAAATTATATATGATAATACGTGAAACAGTAAAACAACAAACAACTTGTATTCAGATTCAGATTAATATTCATTAATATTTGCATTAATGAGCAATTGAACAGGTGCTCTGTTTTTTTGTTCTTTAAAGATATAAATAAAGACCTTTTTTGACCTCTAGAAAACTACCATGAACTTTGGTCGTTTTAGAGGTTGTTTTTACATCGAGTATTGAAGAGTTCAATTGGAAAAATAAGAAAAACTTGATTTCAGAATAATTCTTAATTTCTAAAAATCAGTTTTTGCAACTTAACTTTCATTCATTCATTTTCCTTTGGCTTAGTCCCTTATTCAAACTCCACACAGAAACGCCAAGTGACTCAGCCGGGACTCAAAACAGCGACCTTCTTGCTGTGAGGCTACAGTGGTAACTACTGAGCCACCGTGTCGCCGTAACTTAACTTCTAGAATCTTTTTTTGTCTTTTTGTTGGAATTCGGGAATGGAAACTATTCATGGAAACTCTCTTTGCTATTCTTATGGTCTGATTTTTGCCCACATGCTTACTGTAAATGCATTGCTACCTTGTGATTGGCTAATTAGCCTAATAAAGTGGGTGGTCAATTTTTTTTCCTTTAAAGATGTAAACAAAGTACTTCTTTGACCTCCAGAAGACTAGCATGAACATTTATAGTTTTCAGAAACTCTGCTTTTGCAATGAGTATTGAAAAGATTAATTCATTTTTGGCTTAATCCCTTATTTATTAAGGGTTGCCACAGCGGAATGAACCGCCAACTATTCCGGCTATGTTTTACGCAGCGAATGCCCTTCCAGCCCAGACCCAGTACTGAGAAACACCCATACACTCTCACATTCACACACACACACACTCATACTCTACGGACAATTTAGTTTATCCAATTCACCTATATATATATCAAGCTCTTGAAATTTGCGGACAACACTACTGTTATCGTCCTCATCCGGAACGGTGATGAGTCTGCATACAGACAGGAGGTGGAGCGGCTGGCTCTATGGTGTAGATGCAACAACCTGGAGCTGAACACGCTCAAAACGGTGGAGATGATAGTGGACTTTAGGAGAAACCCCCCTGCACTTCCCCCACTCACCATCATGAACAGCACTGTGGCTGCAGTAGAGTCATTCAGGTTCCTGGGCACCACCATCTCTCAGGATCTGAAGTGGGATATTCACATAGACTCTATTGTGAAGAAAGCCCAGCAGAGACTGTACTTCCTTCGTCAGCTGAGGAAGTTCAACCTGCCACAGGAGCTGCTCGTACAGTTCTACTCAGCTGTCATCCAATCCATCCTCTGCACTTCAATCACCGTCTGGTTCGGCTCAGCTGCCAAAACCGACCTCCGTAGGCTACATCGATTAGTCCGGACTGCTGAACGAATCACTGGCACTACCCTGCCTACACTTCAAGTACTGTACTCTTCCAGAGTGAGTAAAAGGACTCGCAAAATCACTCTGGACCCTTCACACCCAGCACACTTTCTGTTTGAACTGTTACCGTCTGGTCGGCGCTACAGAACACCGAGCACAAAAACAGCCAGACACAGGAAAAGTTTCTTTCCTCAGGCCATCTACCTTATGAACAGTTAATTATTCCCCTACTGTGCAATAAACATGTGCAATACTTTTTCATACGCATTTGTACACAGCACCTTATAACAGTATACAATGCAATACTTTCTCCATACGCATTTGTACACAGCACCTTACAACAATATACAATGC
>CAIGQV010000990.1:1262568-1272848 GCA_903798115.1 Danio jaintianensis
GTATACAATGCAATACTTCTCCATACGCATTTGTACACAGCACCTTATAACTTGTATATTTATAACAAATCTGCACGAACAATTCATCATCCAGAGCTCTTTTGTCTAACTGCATCTCTGTTTAATGTTTGTCGTATTTTTCTCATATTTATTTTGTGTTGTCACTTGTCACTTTATGTACACTGGAAGCTTCTGTAGCCAAAACAAATTCCTTGTGTGTGTAAGCACACTTGGCAATAAAACCGATTCTGATTCTGATTCTGATTCTGATTCTATAGCGCATGTGTTTGGACTGTGGGGGAAACTGGAGCACCCAGAGGAAACATGCAAACTCCACACAGAAATGCCAACTGGCCCAGCCGGGACTCGAACCAGCGACCTTCTTGCTGTGAGCCACCAAAACAGTGGTTATTTGTTTTTGCGAATGAACTTTTCACATACCTGTATTTAGTCTTCTACAGTCATATGTTAGTTTTGTTGCAATATAGGCTAAAATTGTTCATGGAAACAGAGTCAAATGGACTAAATCAGCTTTCTTTCCGATTATGATTGGCTGATTAGATATTTGCATTAATAATTAGATGTACCTAATAAAGTGGGCGGTCGATTTTTTTTTCTTTAAAAATGAAAATAAAAACCTTTGACCTCCAGAAAACTAGCATGAACTTTTGTAGTTTCAGAAATTATGTTTTTATTTCAGGTACAAAAATATGTACATTTCTGACCATTTCTAAAAATAGTGGTTATGTTTTTCTTCATATATTTCTGAGTCTTCTACAGTCATATGTTGGTTTTCTGTTACAATAAGTTAAAATTATGATTGTCGGTTTTAACTTCAGCAAGTTGCTGCCGTCTGATTGGCTGATTAGATATTTGCATTAATAAACAGGTGTACTGAATAAAGTAGGCAATCAATTTTGTCTTTAAAAGATTTCCTTTGATCCTCCTTTGACTTCCAGAAAGCTAGCGTGAACTTTTGTAGTTTTTTTTTTTTTTGCAAATTAAGTTTTCATATGTTGACTCTTCTACAGTCATATGTTGGCTTTCTGCTACAATATAGTCTAAAATTGTTCCTGGAAACGAGTCAAATGGACTAAATCAGCTTTCTTTCCAATTATGATTGTCAGTTTGAACTTCAGCAAGTTGCTGCCGTCTGATTGGCTGATTAGATATTTGCATTAACACACAGGTGTACCTGATAATATGACCGGTCAATGTTGTCTTTAAAAGATATAAACCAAGACCTCCAGAAAACTAGCGTGAACATTTATAGTTTTCAGAAATTATGTTTTTACATTGAGTATTGAAGAGTTCAGTTGCAAAAATATATACGTTTCTGACAATTTCTAAAAATAGTGATTATCTGTTATTGCAAATTAACTCTTCATATATTTTTCTGTTACAATATAGAGTAAAATTGTTCATGGAAACAGAGTCAAATGGACTAAATCAGCTTTCTTTTTGTTTTTGAACTACAGCAAGTTGCTGCCGTCTGGTTGGCTGATTAGATATTTGCATTAATAAACAGGTGTACCTAATAAAGTAGGCAGTCTTTAAAATATTTTCTTTGATCCTCCTTTGACCGCCAGAAAACTAGCATGAACTTTTGTAGTTTTCAGAAATGGTTTTACAATGAGTATTTAAATTGAACTCTTTCATATTCGATATGAGGCGTCACGGTGGCGCAGTGGGTAGCACGATCACCTCACAGCAAGAAGGTCACTGGTTCGAGCCCCGGCTGGGTCAGTTGGCATTTCTATGTGGAGTTTGCATGTTCTCCCCGTGTTGGCGTGGGTTTCCTCCGGGTGCTCCGGTTTCCCCCACAGTCCAAACACATGCACTATAGGTCAATTGGTATGTGTGTGAATGAGTGTGTATGGTTTCCCAGTGATGGGTTGCAGCTGGGAGGGCATCCGCTGCGTAAAACATATGCTAGATAAGTTGGTGGTTCATTCCGCTGTGGTGACCCCTGATTAATAAGGGACTAAGCCGAAAAGAAAATGAATGAATGAATGATATTCGATATTGGCATTAATAAACAGGTGTACAGGCGACACGGTGGCTCAGTGGTGTCGCACTGTGGCCTCACAGCAAGAAGGTCGCTGGTTCGAGTCCCGGCTGGGTCAGTTGGCGTTTCTGTGTGGAGTTTGCATGTTCTCCCCATGTTGGTGTGGGTTTCCACCGGGTGCTCCGGATTCCTCCACAGTCCAAACACATGCGCTATAGGTCAATTGAATAAACAAAATTGGCCGTAGTGCGTGAAATAGTGTATGGGTGTTTCCCAGTACTGGGTTGCAGCTGGAAGGGCGTCGGCTGTGTAAAATATATGCTAGATAAGTTGGTGGTTCATTCCGCTGTTGCGACCCCTGATGAATAAAGGGACTAAGCCGAAGGAAAATTAATAAACTAACATGTGTACCTAATAAAGTGACCGGCCATTTCTTGTCTTAAAAAGATGTAAATCAAGACCTCCTTTGACTTCCAGAAGACCAGCATGAACCTGATGAGTCAGACTGGGCTTGCCTTTGTGTGCGCGCCTTAACTTAAAGAAACTTTCCCACCCTTTGTTTGGACACTGACAATCAAGGTAGGCATAGAAAATGGCGAATTTACTCGATGCCTTAACGCATTCAGAGCTCTGAGAGGGTGTCTCTGAGGGGAAAGGGTTATCAGATACGGGGAAAGTGAAAGCTTTTCTGTGTCTGTGTGAGCGAGGCACTCTGGAGGCTGAATGGATATGGCTTTTAAAGGCCTAGATTACAGTAAAGCTGGCCTACGTGTTAGTTTTATCGGTCTGTGTCTCCTCAATCGCTGGCATCTGTTCTCGCTCGCCCTTTGAGGCCTTCCCTGCTCCGGCTTGTCGGTCAGTCAATGGGCTTTGTGCCGCAATTTAAACAAGCTCCTCGGATCTCCTTTTCTTTCTGTCTTCTGGAGGGAGAAGTCGGAGGTAGAGAGCGTGCATGGATCAACATGCATGGATGGAAAACCCTTCAGAGGAGATTGACTCCAGTGTGTGATGTGAATGTAGAACAACAGGGGGAGAGACTAGCCAGTGTTGGGGAGATATTACAATATTGAGTTACTCCCTTAAAATCTAACTAGTTGCATTACTTAGTTACTTTTTATGGAAAGTAGTGGGTTACGTTACTTTTGAGTTACTTCTGTGTTACTTTTTCTATTTCTATATCTTTTTTTAAATATAGTAGCTCTGTATTTAACAACACACTGTATAACCTTCATTTACATTTAGAAAAACAAATAAAATATAATAATGTAGGATAATGTTATCTTGGCGTCACGGTGGCGCAGTGGGTAGCACAATCACCTCACATCAAGAAGGTCGCTGGTTTGAGCCTCGGCTGGGTCAGTTGGCGTTTCTGTGTGGAGTTTGCATGTTCTCCCCGTGTTGGCGTGGGTTTCCTCCGGGTGCTCCGGTTTCCCCCACAAGTCCAAACACATGCGCTATAGGGGAATTGGGTAAGCTAAATTGACCGGATTGTATGTGTGTGAATGGGTGTTTCCCAGTGATGGGTTGCAGCTGGAAGGGCATCCGCTGCGTAAAACATATGCTAGATAAGTTGGCAGTTCATTCCGCTGTGGCGACCCCTGATGAATAAAGGGACTAAGCCGAAAAGAAAATGATTGAATGAATGATAATGTTATCTTCTGAGAACTTCCTGACTTTAGAGCTATACATGGTGTATACAGATTAATGAAAGTTTAAAGTAAAGTGTTTGCTACGTTTGTATTTTTTATGTTATTAGTGAAGTAAAATCAATGTCCATTGAGACTATAATCCCCCTTTCCTTTGCTTCGATGCGTTCACAATAGTGAGAATATTTCCATCACAGAAATGTAAGGCTCTGCCATCTTCATTTCGGTCTGTTCCCGCTAGTGCGTGATTCAGCATGACTATACATAAATTTGAATTTATTTTATCAAAGTTAATTAATTAAACTAAAAAGTAACTCGCATTACATTTTTTTAAAAAGTAACTCATATATTATTGCTTAATTTTTTTAAGTAATGCGTTACTTTATTCTGTGCTTAGAAAAGTAATATAATTATGTAACTTTATATAGCGCTTTTCACAATATAGATTGTGTCAAAGCAGCTTAACATAGTTCAGTAGAGTGCAGATTTCAGAGTTGAAGTTCAGTTTAGTTTAGTTTAGTTTAGTAATGCGTTAACCCCAACATTGACTATAGCTGTGTATCTATTTCAATGCACATTTTGGAATATTGCATTAAAAATGCTTAATGGGAATGCCAAGATGTACATATAATTTGAAAATGCACATAAATATGTATGCGCAGTACTGAGTATGATAGACTTTTTATCGGAGAAGAAAAAAAATGCATAAACTGTTATGCAAAAACATTTAGTGAATAAATTCCAGCATGCGCATCAGTAAAGTGATGTAAATTTAGTTTGAACAGATGATATGATGATAAGAATGTGCATTATTCATCCATTCATTTTCCTTCGGCTTAGTCTGTTTATTCATCAGGGGTCGCCACACTGGAATGAACCGCCAACTTATCCAGCATATATTTTACACAACGGATGCCCTTCCAGCTGCAACCCAGTACTGGGAAACATCCATAAACACTCATTCTCACACACACACACATGCACACAAACACACGCACACACACACACACACACACTCATACACTACGGCCAATTTAGTTAATCAATTCCCCTACAGCGCATGTGTTTGGACTGTGGGGGAAACCAAAGCAACCCGGAGGAAACCCACGCCAACACGGGGAGAACATGCAAACTCCACACAGAAACGCCAACTGACCCAGCCGGGACTCAAATCAGCGACCTTCTTGCTGTGAGGCCACAGTATTAACAACTGAGCCACTGTGTCGCCGATAAATGTGCATTAATGGACTGTATTATATATATATATATATATATATATATATATTTTTTTTTAAATACACTTTTCAACAGCTCAATAATGCTAATATTTAATTATCCAATAACATTTAATGCACAAGTTTGCATGCATAATATATACAGTGCATCCGGAAAGTATTCATAGCGCTTCACATTTTTTTATGTTACAGCCTTATTCCAAAATGGATTAAATTCTTGTATTTACTCAACATTCTACACACAATCCCCCATAATGACAATGTGAAAAAAAGATTTTTTGAAATTGTTGCAAATTTATTAAAAATAAAAAACCTGAAAAATCACATGTATATAAGTATTCACAGCATTTGCCGTGAAGCTCTAAATTGAGCTCAGGTACATTCTGTCTCCACTGATCATTCTTGAGATGTTTCAGCAGCTTCATTGGAGTTCACCTGTGGTAAATTCAGTTGATTGGACATGATTTGAAAAGGCATACACCTGTCTATATAAGGTCCCAGGGTTGACAGTGCATGTCAAAGCACAAACCAAGCATGAAGACAAAGGAATTGTCTGTAGACCTCCGAGACAGGATTGTCTCGAGGCACAAGGCTGGGGAAGGTTACAGAAAAATTTCCGCTGCTCTGAAAGTTCCAATGAGCACAGTGGCCTGCATCATCCGTAAGTGGAAGATGTTTGGAACCACCAGGACTCTTCCAAGAGCTGGCCGGCCATCTAAGCTGAGTGATCGGGGGAGAAGGGAGAGAAGAACCTTACAGAAGGACAACCATCTGTGCAGCAATCCACCAATCAGGCCTGTATGGTAGAGTGGCCAGACGGAAACCACTCCTTAGTAAAGGGCACATAGCAGCCCGCCTGGAATTTGCCAAAAGGCATCTGAAACAAAATTCTCTGGTCTGATGAGACTAAAATTGAACTCTCTGGAGTGAATGCCAGGCGTTACATTTGGAGAAAACCAGGCACCGCTCATCACCAGGCTAATGCCATCCCTACAGTGAAGCACGGTGGTGGCAGCATCATGCTGTGGGGATGTTTTTCAGCAGCAGGAACTGGAAGACTAGTCAGGATAGAGGGAAAGATGAATGCAGCAATGTACAGAGACATCCTGAATGAAAAGTGCTAAAGTAATGTCGCTTTTTTTTATATAATTCTTTAAAGATATTAATTTCTAAAGGAATATATTATTTTATTATTTTTTTTATATTTATTTTATTTTTTTTGTTAACCAAAGTATGGAAATGTTTTGTACTTCACTTGCATTGCATATTTTGGGTCTACAGTAAACAGAAGCTTAAGACAGCTTCACTGGCCACTTTATTAAATACACTTTTCAACAGCTCGTTAATGCAAATATTGAATTATCCAATCACATTTAATGCACAAATTTGCATGTATAAGATATAAAGATCCACTAATTTATTTAAACAAAAAGGGAGATTTCCTAGATCTGTAAGTAAATTAATATTTTTAGGTGAACTATCCCTTTAAATACTGTTTTAAATGTAGGGAGGTTATAGCATTACTTTAGTACTTTTTAGAAAAACTAGTTAATGTGGCACTTTTTTATTGAAATATAATTTTCTATATCTAAAATGCAATGCAAGTGAAGTACAAAACATTCCCATATTTTGGTCTACCAAAAAATAATAATAATAATAATAATAATAATATAAAATATTTCTGTTGTACTTGCAACTTGCATTGCATTTTTGGATCTATACAGTAAACAGAAGCTTAAGACTTAAACAGAATCCACTCATCATGACTGGGTTTGCTGAGGGGAGGGTTTGGGGTCCGTAAGTAAGTAGCGCAAGAGAGCAAAGCATGATTTTGAAAAGGGAAAAAGAGTCTAAAGGCCGTTCTGTGAGTCGTAAGCTTTGTTCTGTTAGGAAAAGGGGGTCTAATGTTCTCCAAGCTCTCCCGAAACAATCAAAAGGGGAGCAAAGCAAACGGGGCCTCCTTCTGCGTCTGTGTTTCTGTCCCGGAATAATGCTGGCCTTTGTAAATATCAGCAGCACATACAGAATCTTTACCAAACCTATGAGCTTGTAATTGACTAGTTGTGGAGATCCCTCGGGAGATGGGCAATTCCTGGAGGATGAATTAAATTACCGGTTAATTGATTCCCGTATTGATGTTTTTGTTCGGCGGGTGAAAGCGGAGGTGCAGTGAGATGTCAACAGTTGTAGACTTTGCTTCTTGAGCTTTTCTCACAATAAAGACAAGCTATAGATGGAAGGGAGCGCTTACGGAGGGTTAATGCAGTTTGTGCTGTGAAACGGATACAAGCAAGACCTTATGTTAGCCAAAACAAAGTCACCTTTAAGATACTAGAAACTATAGAGTTAGACTGAATGAGATTCTGATTATAAGTACTTAAAGGCACAGCGCACACACAAAAACGGAAATTCTGTCTCGTCCTTTACTTGTTTCAAGCCTGTTTATTTCTTCTGTTGAACACAAAAAGAAGATATTTAGAAAAATGTTGGAGACAGGTAACCACTGACTTCCATGGTATTTGTTTTTGCTACTATGGAAGTCAATGGTTACCGGTTTTAAGCTTTCTTCAGAATATCTTTTTTTGTGTTCAACAGAAGAAAGAAACTCATCAAGGTTTAAAACCACTTGAGGGACTGTAAACCATGGATACATTTTCAGTTTTGGGTGAACTATCCCTTTAAGTTACTAGACACTGGATTTTGAGTTTAATGAGATTCTGATTATAAGGACAATACTTAATGGGACAGTATACACAAAAATGAAAATTCTGTCTCGTCCTTTGCTTGTTTCAAACCTGTTTATTTATTCTGTTGAACACAAAAGAAGATATTTAGAAAAATGTTGTAAACCTCTAACCATTGACTTCCATAGTATTTGTTTTTGCTACTATGGAAGTCAATGGTTACCGGTTTTAAGCTTTCTTCAGAATATCTTTTTTTGTGTTCAACAGAAGAAAGAAACGCATCAAGGTTTAAAACCACTTGAGGGACTGTAAACCATGGATACATTTTCAGTTTTAGGTGAACTATCCCTTTAATACTGTTTTAAATGTAGGGAGGTTTTGCCACAATTACCAGTAACCAGTTTTTCAATTAAGAGCTAAAGTAATGCGCCTCTTATTTTATTAATATATAATTCTTAAAAGATATTACGTTGTGAAAGAATCATACATATAATGCCACCCAGGCTCATTCTGAAAACGTACCCCTGTATACATTTCTGGAGACCACCAAATACATCCCAGTTTTAGTTTTCGCGAATCCACCAGAGGCCACTGTGTACGCTTTTTCAGATCTCAAATTTCTCTCACAAGTTCCATTCGAGCCTGCTGTTCTCATATAAATCCACCAGAGGCTGCTGTCGACTGACTGACTGACCGACCCACCCCCTTCCCTAAACCCAACCAACAGTGTTTTCAAAAGCGATGCAGAAAAAGAAAAGCCCTCGCGGCAGCCTGATTTTTACCACGTTTTCAGATTTTACCACATTCTAACCCTATTATTTACTTGTTTATTTTATTTTTTGGCTTACCTGCTTTCTGGAACCGTTCTTCACCGGACTCGAACCCCATCGTCGCGGTCAAATCTGCTCCACGTCACAAGTCCGCCGACGTACGCGGCGAGCGATTGGACAAACTGGTAACAGCTGGAAAGCCGTCCATACGGAGGTAAGCGGTCAGCTGGTAAGCGTTAAAAGGAACGACGTCATACTGCCCCGTAGCATTCGTTTTATAGACGAAATGCAGCCATACGTCCCTCTGGCTACATAATTTGCGATCTCCAGAAATGTATATAGGGCTACGTTTTCAGAATGAGCCTATGATGTATAAATATTTGTAGAACAAAATATGGAAATGTTTTGTACTGTCATTGGGTCTTTAAGTACAGTACAGAAGCTACAGTAAACAGAGGCTTAAGATTCACTGGCCACTTTATTAAATACACTTTTCAACAGCTCAATAATGCAAATAGTAAATTATCCAATCACAATGCACTGAGCTAATCATAGACAAAAATGAATTATTATTTTTGAGTGTAATCAACCTTGGGCTGGTTGTAGATGTGATTGGAAGCAACTCATACCATTTTAATGATTGAACAGAAATGATTCGTTCATCTCACTGAACGAGACGAGACTCAAAGGTCTGAGTCGGTAAAATAATCCACACTTCCCATCACCACTGTCACATGCAGTTTAACTTAATGGCTGCACTGTGGTGTAAATTAAATGCTATTGGCTAATTTAAAAAAGGAGGAGGAGCTGATTGAGTAGCCCCACCCCTTTATGTTTTATTGAAAAATGCATGGTGGCTCAGTGGTTAGCACTGTGGCCTCACAGCAAGAAGGTCACTGGTTCGAGTCCCGACTGGGCCAGTTGGCATTTCTGTGTGGAGTTTGCATGTTCTCCCCGTGTTGGCGTGGGTTTCCTCCGGGTGCTCCGGTTTCCCCCACAGTCCAAACACATGCGCTATAGGGGAATTGATTAACTAAATTGGCTGTAGTGTGTGAGTGTGCATGGGTGTTTCCCAGTTCTGGGTTGCAGCAGGAAGGGCATACGTTGTGTAAAACATGCTGGAATAGTTGGCGGTTCATCCCGCTGTGGTGACCTCTAAGTGAGACTAGGTGAGACTAAGCCGAGGGAAATTGAATGAATGAAAAACGCATCAGCTTATTGATTAACATTGTGTTTCAAGCTAACTTTAAATAACTTCAGTACACTGATTGACTGCAGTTGTTTATTCGATCATTTGCGTATTTGTTGACCATCTTGAGCATGCTTGTGTGGCTTTTCTCATGTGTTTGTGCTTGATCTAGCAAATGTATTTTGACAGACAGACTTTTATCACCGCCATTCTCTTTCTCACACTTCCCACGTCATTTCTCACCCCGTCTACAAGCGTGCGAGTGTCTATCTTTGTTTTTCTTGCTTTCTGTCTGCATTCATTTGTTGGGTTTGTTTAGGAGAAGTTTGGCTTGTTTTGACTGTCAATCGGTATCTCATTACGGCCACAGAGAGTCGTGACTTTTATGTCATTTCAAACCAAGGCAGAAAACGAGGATTTTTGTATCTTTGCCTTGAGAAAAACAGCGTAGACAAACCTGGTTATTGACAGACAGTAAAGACTTTTCCTGTAAAGCTTTATATATATATATATATATATATATATATATATATCAGAATTAATTAGCCCTTCCTATATATTTTTTTCCCCCAAAATTCTGTTTAATGGAAAGAAGCTTTTTTTTAACACATTTCTAATCATAATAGTTTTAATTACTCATTTCTAATAACTCATTTCTTTTCTCTTTGCCATGATGACAGTACATAATATTTGACTAGATATTCTTCAAGATACTAGTATTCAGCTTAAAGTGACATTTAAAGGCTTA